>BPLS01000187.1:517364-544519 GCA_019656275.1 Rhododendron kiyosumense
AAAACCACTACTTTTTTGTGAAGAGCTTATTCTTGCAACTCAAATTTGCACTACGAAACAACCCGTGAATATTTTAGAAGCCGGTAACAGCCGTCTTTCTCCTCCCCCCCCCCCCCCTTTTTTGGCAGCAAAGATAACTTCCATGTCATAAAGCAAATATCAAAAAAGTTCAAGGTTACAAGCACAGATCATACAGAATTGAAACAGATTTGAACAAATCTGACAAGACTGCATTTTTAACTTGTTCTATGACCGCAACTGAAATATGAGAGCTGATCTTGTACATTCTCACTATCATATGCATGAAGCACTTATCACATCAGAAATTGTCCAAGAACACGCGACAAAATGCATTGGGATCTGCGTAAATTAGGAATACACATATTTCACAACCTAAGAACAAACAACTAGGAATATAAAAAAAATATTGTGCCTGTTGTAAAGCAGTGGAAGCAGGCAAAATTAAGACTATTATGAGAACCCGATAACCAGATCAAAATCTTTGGAAGCCAAAGACATCTAAGGTTTAGTATCCTAAAACGGGGGCCAGACCATTGTCCTTTGCGAGGTCACCTGGTCAGGTGTGAACTGGGTTTATAAGACAGTAGCACAAATGTAAACCGCTCATATCCCTTGTCCTGTCTTTTTGCTAATAAATCAAGGAAATAGAAGGGTGAGTTCAGCAGATAACAAACCTGGAATTCTGGCTTACAGGACAGCATTTAAAAGCAGAGAACAAGGGTCCCTGAGTCCAGTTCACTGTTAAAAGCTTGGCAGCCTCCAATCTTCACAAATCTACCTACTGGTAAATTTGCCCGTGTCCTAAGACACTAAACGCAAGATATAGATCAGAATCTAACCGAACACTCCCATCACTGACTTAATTCACACTTTAAGCACAATGAACCCAAAAAAAACACATTGAACTTAAATAGATTTACGATCCAGAAATCACTTAATCTAAGAAATGAAAGTGTTTAATCAACTGTCCCCCAGTTGGGTACTTGAATACAACAAATGTATGCCAACTGTGCCACAGTGCAAAAGGCTTAGTAAAAAGAAATTCACATTCACCCTATGCTCTGTATCTCCTCGATGCAACCAATGCAGAGAGTACTAAACCAATAGCTTTACCCCATACCACAAATCCAACAGCTAAATAACTTTCACAAATCAATTGATCAATTAAATTTTACGAGTAAGAAAGTAAAAACATTGGAGAAAATATAACTTTTAACACAACGAGCAAGAAAACCTGGAAAGAAATAGCAAGAAAAGTATTACATTGAGTGTCTGACGGTATGAAACCATAACAAGAAAACTAGGAATATAAAATGAAAAGGTCCTCAGTTGTCCCTTCAGTTCCACAAGTAGCTCTATCTATTTTGATAGAGCTTCAGAAATTGGAACGATTACAAGGCTAAAAAACAACTTCATCACTGGATCATTCTCGTAAGAGTTAAAAAACTTATCCAACGACTTCATTCCCCATGAAGGGCTAAAATTGTAAAGTAAATTAAGTAAATGAAATGAGACAAAAACTAAAGAGAGTATTAGGTACTAAAGCAGAAAATAATTTAGAGAACATGCAAATTCAAGTAACACAATGAGCAAGGCCAATGCAAAAAAAAATGACCGAGATCAAACCTGGGTAGCGGTGCACACAAGGCTTCCCACTTCCGGAGAGCTGATAAGCACCCGAAAATGTAATAAAGGGTGCGCTAGTATCTAGTTTTAGTTAATTTCATCGCTTAATTAGTTGCTTCTTAATTACTTTTACTCGTAAGGTATGTTTTTAGTGCTTTCAGGTTAATCGTGTGAA
This sequence comes from Rhododendron kiyosumense, assembly GCA_019656275.1. Lineage (NCBI taxonomy): Eukaryota > Viridiplantae > Streptophyta > Magnoliopsida > Ericales > Ericaceae > Rhododendron > Rhododendron kiyosumense. The sequence continues at coordinate 519,187 of BPLS01000187.1, forward strand.
TAAGGCTTGTTTTGACATCATAGAAGGCCTAAGTGCATCCAAGTACCCGAGGAACCAATGAAGACCCTGTCGGCCCCTAAAAATCTGTCTACGTATAGAAAAATCACTTTTCGAAAAAGTATCGATTTTCAAGATAAAAAATGGCGGTAATGGATTATTGAATTTTTCTAACGGTAAATTTAAAATTACAAGGTTTTATTCAAAGATTAAGGTCATCTTTTGAGCCATTTATTCGATAGAAAAGTGTGCTGTTTTCTGTTTTACACTAAAAGCTGGGGGTCAACATTTTGATTGGATTGAAATCTCAAAATTCTGGTAATGCCACTGTTTCCAAATGGGGGTACTTCCTTATTTTCATTAAATAAATTAAAGTAAAGAAAAGGTAAAAGAAAGGTTTAAAATGCAATCTTTACTTAACTTTAGAGAATGAAAATAAGATGCTGTGAAGACTATTGGGTGGTGTGGAAGTTGCTGGGAGCTGTGAAGCTGAAGCTGGACCTGTAAGATAACAACCTCGGCATCGATGGGACTTATTTCTTTACACCGATGCCGAGCCTCTTAGCAAGCAAGGCCTTATCCAGCTCGGCATCGATGGACTAAACCACTTGACATCGATGCCGAGCCCTTTAGTGGCCCAGCTTATGCCTGTTGCCATCGATGCCGAGGGACATAGCGTGGATTTTCAGAGCATATTCGGGGAATATTCCAAGCGTGAAATAAAAGAGTGATGTAATTGGATTCAAAAACAAGTAGAATAGGACGTTTTTAGGACATTTCTAGATCTAGAGTAGATTGCATTTACTTTTTGGTACTGTTCTTCATTGTTCTTCAATTTCCAGCTTTCATTTGTTAATTTTCTGCTTTATTTAGTTTAGTTTTGTTAATTTGTGCTTTATTAAAGTTGTAGCTAGTATCTTGATCTATAGTTTAATTAAGTTTTCTTCTAGTGTTGCATTTCAATTATACTTAGTCAATTTTCGCTTGCTCTTATCTTCGTAGATATGTGTGAGTAGTTTCAAGGGTTGGGTCATGGGATGATTAGCATCCCGTGGCTTGGGCGAAAAATTGCGTTTTCTCACCAATAAGGCTTTAATTTCTAGATTTGAAAATTAATGTGGGGTTCGGATTCATTTGGCGAATTACCGAGGTGTTAACCTCTTTGATCATGTGTAGGTAGGAGCTTCGCCTACCTACCACACATGATGCTTAGAGCTCTGTCGCTCGAGGTGTTTACCAAATGAGTTCTAGAGCTAGCTTGATAATCGGATCTCTATTTTCCGGTTTTGGTACCTACAATTGTGTATTTTAAACCGCGTGAATTGGTGAAAAGTGTGATTTAGCCCAAGTCATGAGTGCAAGGGTTCCTAGACCTAAACTATCTTTTTCCTAGTTAATTCGTTCTTAATTTAGCCATTTTAATTCCATCGTTCAAAGTAAAACCAAGTTGACTAGCTAAAAGTCAAAATCCTTACTTGCATCTACAAATCCGAGGCAAGCCATAAACTAATTCCCTTGGGTACGATCCCGGACTTCTCCGGATTATTTTGCTTCATCAATATTCAAACCCTACACTTGGGGTAATATTCTTCTACGACGGAAGAGAACGAAGCAAGAGCCAAAGAGGTAATATTTAGGCAACAGAGTCACAACTTTTTCTGAGAAAAGCTTATTCCCGCAACTCAAATTTGCACCGCCAAACAACCCACACGCATTTTAGAAGACAGAAACAACGGTCATTTCCTCAACACCCAGCGCACCCCCCCCCCCTCTTTTGTCAGCACAGACAACTTCCACATGAAAAAATCAAGTAGTAAAAAAGTCAAGATTACAAGCACAGATCATGCAGTATCGAAACAGAACAGAACAAAGGTTACAAAACTGCATTTGTTACTTGTTCTATGACCGAAACAGAAATACGAGAGCTGATCATATACATTATTGCTCTCTTACAGTCTTACAGTCTTACGCATCAAGTACAGACGGCATCAGAACTGTCCATGGACAAACGAGAAATGCCTTTGTAACCCGCAAAATAGAAACAGATATTCACAACCTACGGGAAAACCACAAAATATAATATCCTGCCAAAACTAACTAATAGAATTTTGTGCCTGCTGTAAAGCAGTGAAGCAAGAAAAATTCAGACTGTAAAGAGGACCCAATAACCAGATAAAAAGGTTTTGAAGCCAAAGACATAAGGTTTATGAGACTGAAAAGTTGGGGTAGACCATTGTATTTAAAAACACACAGCCCTTGTCTTTTTGCTAATACATCGAGGCAATAGAAGTGTAGGTTCGGGGACAACAAACCTGGAATTCTGGACAAGAAAGCATTTGGAAGCAGAGAACCAGGGTCCCGGGTCAATTAATTGCTAAAAGCTTGGCAGACTCCAGTATTCACACATTATTTCAACAGCTAATTAATGATTTCAAAAGAACCTGATACAAAATTTGGTGACTCGAGCACAAATTTCTTACCTGAAAGGTTCTCCATAAGTTGAGAGAAACAAGGCAAAGGGTCTTGTTGCAGAGGGAATATAGTCAAGGAAGCCTCTGCATCTTCCCACCAAAGGAGAGGAAGAATTCACACACCCGCGAATAGAAGTTTCAAAGAGAAAAAAGTGAGATTGTACATAACCCGCCAATGTGTCTGCATGCCACTTTGTTGGAGGGAGCACAGAAATTTGCAATGCTGGTAAAACACAAACACCCGTGTTGCTAGTTTTGTTTTTGCAGTACAAATTATTGAGATCAGCACTAGTTTCCGGTAGGATTCTAGGAAACTGGATTGCATGCGAAGGAAATTGTTTGGCTAGCAGCAAGTGTCATAGCATATGACACATAAAGCCCTGGACCCTGTGTAACGTTTGCACATCAATTTACTGCACATAAACTAGATTACATCAGAAAATAAGGAATCTTAATGAAGCTCAAGGCCAGATCAATCTGAAAAAAACTCTTGACTGTTTTCACATTAGTTCAAAAAATCGTCTTTTTCACATGCCTGACAAGATATATTCCTATCCTGATTAAGACCATGAAGCAACCATAAAGAATATGCCACAACCCTGGGGCCATCAAGAAATCCTTCCTATTCAATCATGGTTGAACCCAAGAATCAAATTTGATGATAGAAAAGAAAAAGAAAAAAAAAAACGATTGATTTGCTCATATCCACTCAGAAAAGTTAAGGATGAATGATATTGCCACTATGGTTTAGTACTGTTGACTTGACTAAAGAATATGATTGAAGTGATCATCATCGAATGTACACAGCATGCATAAGAAGACAAATACTGCACAAATGAGATTAAATATAAGTAGAAGAAGAAGGTAACGAAGCGCTCTATAATTGTTATCAATAACTCACGCATAGGATAGTGATACAGCCTCCTTGCTGATCATGGAAGCCACGGAATTAAACTAGTTGCATTAAGTCTCCAAAGAGCATCCACGTAACCAACGTAAACACTAACACAGAATGTATTGGTTCATTGATTGTGAACCTGATCAACAAGGAGGCTGATCAGGTTCACAACCAATGAACCAATACATTCTCTACCAATGATATGTCATAGCAGCTTTTACATCTCCGTTATTTATGCCTCATTTTTTGCCTCCTCATCAAGCACAGATGCAAGGCTTATAACATGTCGAATAGCTCCAAGAACCCGAAGGGTCACTAAAAAAAAAAAAAAGAAGAAGAAGAAGAAGATATCTTTGGAGGTAAAGGGGTTACCATTTTTCCAGTTTGAGAACCGACATACCCTTCAACTGAACTAGCGATTCTAGTCTAAAGGAAACTATTGAAAAGTTCAAGTCCCGTCAGAGATAAATCCTCTTTTGCAGTGTCAAATTTCAAAACAGTAGCAAAACCCAACACAGCGCTGAAATTTTTAACCCGTCGTCCCTTGAAGTGACTACAAACTAGAAAACGGGAATAAAACCTAAAATCAGCGTTGAACCCAGTCACCATTTCTTGTGACTTCAAAATGGAAACACTTGAGAAAACACAAATCATCAACAACTCATACAAATTGTGAAAAAGAATGCAAATAAACTGAACTATTCAGAGCGAGGCAGAGGAGTGAAGAGATAAAGAACAGATGTAGACCTGTTACACCGAGACTGAGAGAGAGAGAGAGAGAGAGAGAGAGAGAGACCTGGTTTTGTCGGCGGCCGCCTATCGTGGCCGGAGCAGTAGCTTTTGAATACCTTGAACCCGATTGAAACGACGTCGTCAGGTTTCGTAGGAACATCGGGTAGGTACGACCCCAAAAATTCCCCTAAACTTCCAAAATTGCCCCTGCATACCCAAAAACGTTTTTTTCCCCAAAAATTAAACCCTCTCCCCTGCACCACCACCAAATCCTCCATAACCGCCGTCACCACCACCGGACGACACCACCATTCTGCCTTTCTCCCTCTCTCCGTGTGTCCCTCTTCTCTGTCTGTTCACCACCACCGCCACACCAAACAACCGGCAGCACACCACACCAGAAGTAGCAGACCTTTCCTCCACCACACCCGTCGGCCACAATCACCACCTCCATCACCAATATCGCCACCACCGTAGGCTACAATGAACACCAATCGGATATTCAGTTTCGAAAATCGCTACCAAAATCAGAAATTAACTTCCGAAAATGTTTACAAAATTCATGTTCTAATACCCGAAAACTTTATAGCGCATCTAGAAGATGCGTCGTCATGTCTTCTTTCTTTCTTTTTTTGTTAAAAACACAGATTCTGAGCTTTAAAAACGCAAATTCTGAATGCGTCATGCTCCGTACAACGCATTCACAAAATGCAAGATTAACATCATGTATTTTGCTAATGCGCGATGGGACTGGGTTCGTTGGCGAAGAAATGCGAGTTCCATACAGATGAATCTGAGTTTTTCTAGGCCTTTTTCCGATGAGTGGGCATCTGGTAGCGGGTACGCTTTAGAGTTTACTGCTTCCCTTGTCTGCAAATACATATATGCAAGTACAAATCAAACACAGCGAAATTATACATACATATGAATGAATAAATAAGAAACAAATGAGTAAGATGAAGATAAGAGAGGGAGAGGAGAGAGAGAGTACCATTGTTTTCTGGTTGTTGGTTGAGCAGCGGGGAGAGAGAGAGAGAGAGGGGCTAGGGATTTTGCAGGAAGATAGGACTGCAAGAGTTGATTAGGGTTGGAGGTGGGATGGGGAAGAAGATGATAGATGATCTTTGCCATTATAACAGGGCCACTTTCTTTTTCTATTTTTTTTTTTTTTAACGTCTCGCCTTGCAAGTGTATTTTACTTGCAGAAGAGTGGTGTTAACACACAAAAAAAAATGTGGCAAAATCATTCTCCTTCTAAAACAACCTCTGTTTTTGTCAATTTTTTTAAAGATATTTTTGTCCAAAAGTAATTTATTTTAAAACAGGCTGCGTATAAAAAATGGGTATTTATAAATGCAATCGTGATTTTACTGCATGTAATTTGTTTTTGAGTAAATAATGTTCAGACAGAAATATTCTTACAAAAATAGACAAAAATACCTCTACTTTTATTACGTACAAACATATAATCACATTTAAAATATATATCCCATAATCCACATTTCCCTCCATATTTCAACCCCACTTTCTTCTAGGTTCACCTCATCTTTTTGCTTTCTGGTTCCAAATTCACCACTATTGTTGACTACAAGCAAGCTCCCGGAATTCCCATCTCCCACCATAAATCCAGTCCACATCTGCCTCCTAACTCTCACCTCATATCTCCTAACTCTCAATGGAAACCTCTATTACTTCGTCTCCATCCATTGTTAAAGAAGAAGTATTTGACCCAACATATGAGAGCAATGTGCATTTTAATTAGGGATTGAAAGGCTATGCATTGAAAATGAAAGTTGATAAGGAAGAGATAGTCATGGATGTTGTAGTTTTTGAGTCAAAATCTCAACAAGAGGTAACTCATTACTCCTCCATTTTTGACCTGATTTTGTTCCGACATTGTTAGATTCTAAAACTTGAAATTATGCCAAATTTTCAAACTCTAGAGTTTGGAAATTGACGACAATATCATATTTTAAAACTCTGAATTCTGCCAAAATTTCAAACTCTAGAGTTTGAAAATTGTACACAATAATCACTTCTTCATTTTTAAACTAATTCTGTCCCGATATTTTTTAGATTCTAAAATTCAAAATTATGCCAAAATTTTAAACTCTAGAATTTTGAATATTGTGCAGATGTTTAATTGGTTTTTCTTTGGGTGTTCTAGAGTGACACTTTACATTTGGTAGTCATGTAAGACCCGCAACTAATCCTACTCTCATTCCTACACTATATGATTATACGAAGCATTTCACAATGACCAAGTGAGTGTTTTAAACCATGGAGTTTTTTTCATGCACAAAACCTTGTAGTACGGGTTATTATTATTATTTTTATTTTTGTGCAGGAATTTTTGTCCGAGGAAGAGTTGGTAGAGCGGACAAGATCTACGGGTAAACGACACGGCGTTGTCATTATCATTAAGGCCTTGAGGAAATTTATTAACAATCGCAAACTAAGGATGCGATTTTCATGCAAAAGGAGCGGAAAGTATAAGAAGTTTGTGAAAAAGTCTTTGGGGGAGGAGGTGGCTGTAAAGAAGAGAGCAACACATTCCACGGTCACAAAGAAAATTGAATGCCCAAGGATTTTCAGATTCTAATGTATGAAGTTTATATAATATTTCAAGTTCTAGAAACTGATGCCTATTCTTTTTTGCTTTTTAAAAAGTATTTTTCAAAAAATTCTTCCTAGATTCTTCCTACTTTCAATATTTTTCTCTATTTCTCTTCACTTATTACCCCTACAGCCCTACTATTTTTTAATAAAAATTTCAAATCCAAATCCAAATATAGCATGAAATGTTTGCATAATTTCAAGTTCTTGTGTTTGAAATTTATAGGACGTTTCAGATTCCAACATCCGAATGTTGGTAAAACAAATGGGGCAACTGTTTATTTATTTAATTTCCTGCTAACATGTAACTGCAAGTATTTGTCAAATACACGAATGAGCAAATATATATCAGCAACATATTTGTCATCAACCTATGAGAGAGAGAGAGAGAGAGAGAGAGAGAGAGCTCTAGGGTTTTTGTACATGGAGTGATGGAGAATGGGAGAAGAAAGAGGAAGAAACTGACAACGACGAGGAGAGAGATAGAAGGGAGATTGGGAGAATTTCAATTTTTGGGTTTGGGATGGGGAGAGAGAGAACGGGGAGAGAAGTTCTAGAATTTGGGAAATAAATTAGATTTGAAATAGGGAAGGGTAATTTGGAGAGTTCATGCACATTTATTGGATTGTACGTAGGTAGTGGTTCCAACTCCAAACCGAGACTTCCCTTCCTGATGTTAATCCAAGTCTTAATTCAAATTGATTCATCCCGTGTTCTAAGGGAAAAAGGAGAGCGTGTCTAAGGGTTCACTTCCATAGTTTCACATTGACGATTCGCAACTAGAAAGTCAGCCCAGAAAGGGAAAACTTGGAATCAAATAAAGGAATCAAAGGGCTAAAGGCAAATTGTTATAAAATTTGGATGTTTCATTTAGCAAATATTACATGCCGAAAAATTGCAGTTACATTTATAAACTCCTTAAAAAATTTGTGATTGCAAATAGCTTGGTTCCATCTTAAACAAGCGATTTCATTAAAACGACGTCGCACCACACCATGTGAAGCTCCGGACTTGCACGGTGTGATTGGTCGTCAATTGGAGAAATTTTTGGATATGGATAGGCTTCAGGTAGTCATGCCTACGTAGTGTCCAAGCAACCTATTCAGACCTTTTAAAAATGTGTTAGATAGCTTATATTAAAATTTTCTCTCTCCTTTCATCTCATCACTCTCTGCCCTCTTTCTCTCCAAATCCAAAATGGACGGCCCGAAGCGCGAACGGGCACTTCACGGTATCCCCATGGCACTCAAAAATTTCTCCATCAATTGTGAACTCCTGGTTTATTTGAGTGATCAAAACGGTTAAGACTGTAGAGTCTGTTGAGAAGGTAAACCACGTCGAAGACCATATCAATCCAATGCCTATTAATTCACAATCGGAGAAGATCAGAGTAATTTATTTATAAAAAAATAGATAGATTTGGCCACAGATCACACCTGAGATTGTTATGTAATCTCACGAACCCGAATCCAAATTGCGCGAGTAAACCAATTCCGGTTTTGTGCCAATTTTCGACTGTTTGTCGATTTGGATTCGCGTCGATCCGAGGCTCTTCCTTCCCAAGCACGCCAATCGGGAAAAAACCTCGTATCGGAAATCGGAAGATGAGGCTGCTGCAGGTGGCCACTTGCAACTTGAATCAATGGGCTATGGATTTCGACTGCAACCTCAACAACATCAAGGAATCCATTACTAGGGCCAAACAGTCGGGCGCCGTCATCAGGCTCGGCCCCGAGCTCGAAATCACCGGTTACGGCTGCGAAGATCATTTCTTGGAGCTCGACACCGTCGCTCACGCGTAAGTCACGTACTGCTGTGCATACACTACGACTGCACCACCTTTTTACTTGGATAAATTGAGTTGCTTTTGGCGCTAATTGTTTATTAAAGTTCAAGTTTTTTCGGAGTTAATCGGACGTAGCGTTGTTCGCACAAACCTAATTTGCTGATATGTCTCTGTGTTTGTGCTCGTTTCTTGGTCCACGTAATGGATAATTGAGTTGAATTTGGCGCTAATGGTTGAAAATTCGAGTTTGTACATACACTACTACAACATCTTTTTACTTGGATAATTGTGTTGATTTTGGCGCCAATTGTTCATAAAAGTTTGAGTTTTTTCCGGAGTTAATCAGACGTAGCGTTGTTCGCACAAACCTAATTCTGTGTTTGTGCTCGTTTCTTGGTCCACATAATGGATACTTGAGTTGAATTTGGCGCTTATAGTTGGACTTTAGAGTTTTTACTGAGTTAATTGGACGAAGCGTTGGTTGTATAAACCTAATTCGCTCTAATGTCTCTGCTTTTTTTCTCGTTTCTCGGTCCACGGAATGGATAATTGAATTTCTTTCGGGGCTGATTTTATATGAGTTGGATGTTTTCTTTGTTAATTGAACAAAATGATATTTGTAGGTAGTTGAGCACTTAAGGATCATAAGAGTCTGCATTCTGGTGAATTCGTTTCTTGGTCCACTTAAATGGATAGTTGAGTTCAATTTGGCTCAAATTATGTACAAATTCAATTTTTTACTTCGTTTACTGGACAAAACGTTATTTGTACTAACCTAATTCGCTCATATGTCTCTGTGTTTTCCCCATTTCTTGGTCCACCTAATGGATAAATTGAGCTGATTTTTGAGCCAATTGCATAAATATTGGATTTTTAGTTTGTTCATTGAACAAAATGTTACTTTGTATTAGCACAAATTGGGTCATAAGGCTCTGCATTTTGGTTTTTTGTACTTGAATCACATCCACTAGTGTGGTTGAATCAATTTTGTTGATTATATCGCAGGTTCTATTTGGTATTGCTTTCATACTTTGAATATTACTGTATTTGTACAGTGACAATCGGGTTTACTTCAGTTTAGACTCAACTTCAATAAAGTTTCGTTTTCTTTTCAAGTATTTCTCGATGATGTTCAATTATTTACAGCAAATTGTTTTACGTAGTTCTTACAATGCAAGAATAATATATTCGTGTTGTGTTTGGATGAGTTTTTGAAATTTTTGGGTTTGGTTTTTGAGATAATGAGTAAAAAGAGAAATTAGGATAATAATTGGAGATAGAGGTAATGAGTGGAGAGAGATAAAGAGATAAATGAGAATAATGATTGGAGATATGGGTAATGAGTAGAGAGAGAAAAGAAAATAATGATTGGAGATATGGGTAATAAGTATTTTTTGAGTTAGAATTTTTTTTCAAAACTTGATCCGAACATGGCATCAATCTTTTAAATCTCACATAATATTGGTGTGTCAAACTTTTATACTCAAAGAAAAATTGACGGGGAAAACAGAAAGAGCCACAGCCTTTATCTTCCATCTTACCTCTAGATGAAACTTACACGTACTTGATCGAAAGCCTGGAAAATGGTTACGGCCTCAAATGGTTAAGGCCTACAACAGTTTTAGGGGACCAAATATGATTGTGCCCACTGGGCCTAATGTAGCTTTGCTGCTGTACATTTTGATGGGTTAATGATTCTTTTCGGTATCCATGTAAAGACGGTTGTCGTCTCATAAATATGATCCCATCTTTATGTGCTTGTCACCATATTGTCCACATATCCATGTATACGGATATACCACCCATTTATCGTGATGATGCGTGCAATCAATAGTTTTTGAAGATGTAGGGAGCCTGCAAGTAGCTATAATTCATTTTTGAGTTCTGACTTTGAAGTAAATCAACTACAGGTGGGAGTGCTTAAAGGATATTTTACTCGGTGATTGGACAGATGGCATATTATGTAGCTTTGGTATGCCTGTTATAAGAGGGTCAGAGCGTTACAATTGTCAAGTATTATGTCTGAACAGAAAAATTATCATGATACGGCCAAAGATGTGGCTTGCAAATGACGGCAACTACAGGGAACTTAGATGGTTTACAGCATGGAAGCACAAAGAGCTTGTGGACTTTCAGCTTCCTAGTGAAATTTCCACAGCTTTGTCGCAGCAAACAGTGCCTTTTGGCTATGGTTACATTCAATTCTTGGACACGTATGTTAAAATGTCTTTATTGCTTTCCCTTTTGCTTCTGTCATGTTGTTGCCATTCTGAATCTGTATGCAAATGAGATTTTTTTTGAGGGAAGCTATACATTGCTCCCACCTGCATATGAAAGTGATAAATGATACAGAATGTCCTATTTCCTACTGTTTTTTGTAGCTTAAGTTTTTCATGCAAAGTTGAAAAAATGCAAAACACCAGGCTGATTAGAACGCTGCAATTAAAAAAGAGAACATGTAAAGAAGATTAAGTGGAGGTAGTGTTGATTCCCTTATTTTAGTCTGTTTATTATATGGCTGCCAGCTTGTACCAATTATTTTCAATGGTAAATGGGTAGTTCTTGTATCTATTGACTGATACATGGCGGGAAAGCACTGGTTATATGCATTAATAGCCTACCTGCTTGGCTTTTTTTAAGTACTTTTGAGTAGCTATAATGTGACTTCTAATTTTTGAAGCATTCATGTGCTGACAGAGCTGTTGCAGCTGAGGTTTGTGAAGAACTTTTTACTCCCATTCCCCCTCATGCTGAGCTTGCATTGAATGGTGTTGAAGTGTTTATGAATGCCAGTGGAAGTCACCACCAACTGCGAAAGCTTGACCTTCGCCTTCGCTCTTTCATAGGTGCCACACATAGTCGTGGAGGTGTCTACATGTATAGTAATCAACAAGGATGTGATGGTGGCCGCCTGTATTATGGTAAGTAACAAGTATTTAGTTGACTTCTGTTGGTACGGCTTAGACATGGTGTTCCCTTTTACCTAACCATTTTTCCGTTTATGAGATAATTGAAGTACGTTTTATTTTTTCATTAATAATCTTATACATGGCAGATGGATGTTCCTGTGTTGTTTTGAATGGGGATGTGGTTGCTCAAGGCTCACAATTTTCTTTGAAGGATGTTGAGGTGGTGGTTGCTCAAATAGATCTAGATGCGGTATGCTCCAAGTTCACTTTCATGGCTTGAAAACTATGGTTCTCCTTTACCAATGCTGCTACTGCTTTTCACTTCTTCAAGCACTTGAGTTTGTGATTACTATCAGTTGTAAATCATTGCTCATGACTGGTGAAGATTTCTGTCAGGAGCAACAAGCAGTCCAGGGAGCTGAAATTATCCATATCGAGCACATAATGTTCCCATGACCAATACTTTTAAGAATGCTAGTTTGATTTTTCTGCGATAGGCTGATTAAACCTATCCAAATCAAACCGTACCAAGACTAGTGTCCATTTCAATTGGGGTAAAGCTATATAAATCCTTTCTTGCATTCTGTCCTGTCTTGGGAAATAATCTTAGTTATACTGAAGTACATATTTCGTGTTGTTATATTATCCCATTTCAGGTCTATCCCCAACTCCTAAATTTCACTTAACAGTGATCATAATCGTCTTCTTTACCACTGCGTTCACCAGTTTGTAATACGTGGCCAACCAATCTTAGCTTGTTCTCTTGCAATTTATATTTGGCGGTGTTATTCCTACCATTTCCCTGATGTAATCACTTCTAATCATATCTTTCCTGATCTTACCACGCCCCCATCTTGGCATCCTCCTCTTTCTTGGTCTTCTCGATTTTCAGTCATGAGTTTAGGCATAGACCAATATAAAAAGCAGCTGAGAAACACTATTGAGCTTGAAAGCAACATCACCAGCTCTAGTCTTCAGAACACATGTCAAGTGATGTGAGTAAAATCTTGGATAAGAGCATGCCATGGCACTGTCTCCTTTGCTACGCTGGTTGTTGATGTATCATCAAATTTCCACTTTGCTTTCCTTTCCCTTGCTCTTTGTGCTATAGTAACAGTTGGTTGACTTATTATCTGCCTCATCTGTTTACTGTGAAAATTCTTTATGTTATGGTTCATGCTGTTGGACAAGCTGTATCCCACGATGATTTAAATTTCCCTATGATAGGACAGGTCTGTAAAAGAGTGCATCTACCTGACTTGCTAATGCGAGTAATTAAGATTTTCTTTGGCAATTTATTCCCTGGTATATTGGACCTCTGTGTTGTTTTATCAGCATTGCATGTTTAAACCTGAGTCTAATTCCTCATCAACTACTTGATGGCAGGTTGCAAGTCTAAGAGGATCTATTAGCAGTTTTCAAGAGCAAGCAAGTTGCAACCCAAAAGTTCCATCAGTAGCAACACCTTACAAGCTTTGTCAGCCTTTTAACCTTCAAATGTCCCTTTCAAGTCCTCTTGAGGTAAGTTTGTGGTCAGGAAAAGGTGGTCAAAAAGCATTTGATGGCAACGCTTGTCTTGTTAATCCATCTCGGAAGAATGGTCTTGTTTTCACTCATGGACCACCAGAGGACTGATTTTGATTTCTTTTCCATTTGACAATTCTAGTGGCTTTCTATGATGTTCTGTATTCTGATTCATGAATATACCGAGTGAAGTTGGCTTTGTTCTGTGATGTTTTCATTGCGAATTGAAATTTTTATTTGTAGATTAGATATCACTCTCCAGAGGAAGAAATATCTTTTGGACCTAGTTGCTGGATGTGGGATTATTTAAGAAGAAGTGGAGCTTCTGGTTTTCTGCTTCCACTCTCTGGTGGTGCTGATAGCTCATCTGTTGCTGCTATAGTTGGCTGCATGTGCCAGCTGGTAGTAAAAGGTCAGCTTGATCTTAACACAACGTGGAGTCTTTTGATACTGTATTAGATAGATTGTTGTATCAACTCAAGGTAGTTAATTTAGTTATACCTATCTTTCTATGAGTTATAGTTGTTGGAGGACAAATGGATGCCGTTGATTTTTCATCTGCCGCGCTTATGTCAGTGTTGAATCATTAATGGTGCTTTTGCAAGAGTGGTGATTTTTAAGCTACACAAACCCGATTGGCATGCCAGCGATTGGTACTAGTGATGCATTTACTGCTAGCAATTGAACATATGGACATGAAATCGATGAGCCCTGTGCATTCAGTAACTATGGACATACTTACTGGCGATAGACCACGATTGATGAGCCATGTGCATCTCTATTCAATCAATGTAAACATGATTGTAACTACGGATTTGAATTAATGAACCATGTGCATTCTCAATTCAGTCATGTAGACATGATTGTAGGCTGTGCTAGGAGGTGGATAGACTGTATCAACCTTCTGATTTCCTCAGGTAAGATTTGAGCAACGTTTTCATGATGTACATTCCTCTAGTAGTGTCAATCATTCAAGTAACATGTATGCCAAAAGACAGGGCCCCAGATAGACCTAGTGACAAGAAAGGATTCGTTTATATTACTCCAAGTGGTGGGCATTAGCGTTGTTTAGTTGGGCAACTGTGGTTAGCAACAGTTCTGGGCTTCTTTTGAGCCTTTATCGTGCAGCACCATTATTTGGGAGTGCAATTTTGTTCACCCTCCTTAAAAGAGGGTGAACATTACCCTCATTCCTATTGGTTGAAATGGTGTGGACCCCACCACAAAGTGATGTCATGCTTACCATGCAATACACTTTTTGGTAAGCATGACATCACTTTGTGGTGGGGTCCACACCATTTCAACCAATAGGAATAATGTTCACCCTCTTACGTGGAGGGTGAACAAAACTCTACTCATTATTTGGGGTTCAGAGCAATGAATCAACTCTTGGTTTCTGGAGCCGATGTCCCTTCAAAGTTGCATATCCAATATAAAATAACAGATAGGAACAGAAAAACAGGTCTTTTGTGACCTAGAACCCTGAAAATATCATTTTTGTTTGTTATTCATTGAATCATGTCTTGTGCATGCAGAAGTTGAAAATGGAGATGAACAAGTCAAAGCTGATGCTATAAGAATTGGTCATTATACTGATGGAGAGTTTCCTACTGATAGCAAAGAATTTGCGAAACGCATATTTTACACAGTATTCATGGGATCTGAAAATAGGTGAGTACATGTAAGCATAACATATGCTCTACACTTGCTGCCAATTTGAGCACTGCTATGGTTACATATGGTATGTACATACCATGCACATATGAGTTTTGTGGGGCAAACCGACCATTACTTTTAGAACATTTTTTTATGGAGCCATGTAAAAAATCAGCTCAACCCGATATCGGTAAGGATTTTTTCGGAATTTGTAGGGGCGAAACCAAATTCCGAAAAAATCCTTACCGATATTGGGTTGAGCTGATTTTTTACAGGGCTCCATAAAAAAATGTTTTAAAAATAATGGGCGGTTTGAATCATCTCTATGGGACCCAAGGTGGGCCCCACAAAACCCATATGTGCACGATATGTACATGCTCATATGTACGGATGTACCCATAGCTTTTTCCGATTTTCTATGTGGTTGGTCTGGCACTTATTTTCCTTCACTGGCACTTTTAAGTTCATCAGTATATCTTATGCAATATTGAGAGTGTCTATATTTATTGTCTCTGCACAAAAGTAATGAGTCCTTTTTGAAGGAAGGTCATTTTCTTCCACATTGCTTAGCCTTTACGGCAACTTAGTATCTTTGTTAGTGGCTTTGGGTGCGTAAGCTGTCATTTACTAATAATCTATGTGCTGAATATTGGCACTTTCTTGTCTTGGTATAGTCTGGAAATTTCCTGGCACTACCAAATTAGTGTTTCTCTCTGTGTAATTTCAGCAATCTAATGTTTAGCCCTTGGCCAAAATGCTGGCTTTGTGGGATTATGGCTCATCTAAACCAAACTGAATTGCCCTCTTTGTTGGATCCTAGGAAGCCGTTGCTTTCGATTTCATGTCAAATGATTGAATAAACAGATATTAAGGGAAGTTAATTTGTTGTTTGGAAGTTTCATGATTTTTCCAAGTTTATTGTTTCTTGGAAAATGTAATTTTCCTTCCTATACATTGCAATTGCAAGACTAGATCCTTTTTATCTTCCATTGATCAGTAACATGGTTTCTTCATTACAGTTCTGAAGCAACAAGAATGCGGGCGAAGGTGCTGGCAGCTGAAATTGGCTCATGGCATCTAGATGTTTCCATAGATGGTGTTGTTTCTGCTCTGCTTTCCCTTTTCCAAACCCTTACGGGAAAGCGACCACGTTACAAGGTAGAGTATACAAGGGTTAAAATTAACTTGAGTAATGTTCTCAACTTGTACGAAATTTGCTTTTTTTTAAATGATAGATTGCAGCTTGTGACCAAAATCTTGGCCATGGAAAGTATCTATGTTTCCATATAGATCTAAGATTAATTTTGCTTGGTGTTGGATGTTTTCTTAATGTGCTTGGCTGGCATCTTGACCTGATTCTATGTTCGTAGGTAGATGGGGGATCAAACATTGAAAATTTGGGGTTGCAGAACATTCAAGCTCGAATAAGAATGGTGTTGGCATTTATGTTAGCTTCACTCTTGCCATGGGTGCATAACAAGCCGGGTTTTTATCTTGTACTAGGTAGCTCCAATGTGGATGAAGGATTGCGTGGTTACCTGACAAAGGTATTTACTTCTGTGAAGAAAATTTTGATATAGCAGGTTTTTGGCTTTGGGGACCTTGGTTCATTTCAAGGATTATTTTCCAAAATGAAGACGTAAGATATGTGGTGCCATGAAGTAGGGCTATTTAAGAGGAATAATTAGGGGATACTCAGCAAAATTCATCAATGGACTAAGCAAATTTATTTTAGTTTTGCGTATTGGTAAATAGTTTAGTTTTGCGTTTTCCCATCTTTTGGGATGTTCATATGACTAATACCTCATGTCTTTATTAGAACAGTGTTAATCTTTCTTGTGCAGTATGATTGCAGTTCAGCAGATATAAATCCAATTGGAAGTATTAGTAAGAAGGATCTTCGGAGATTTCTACAATGGGCTGCGACACATCTTGGCTACGCATCTTTAGCAGAAATCGAGGCCGCTCCACCCACTGCTGAACTAGAGCCTATACGGTCCAACTACAGCCAGGTACTTATTATCGGGATTTGTATGATGATATTCTTTATATGTTCTCCTTCTTAAATATGTATTTCTTGTGTCAAAAGTTCAGCCATTGAGATATCAATGGTCATAGAGACGTTCTGTTGCAACATTTTCTGACCCTTCCTGGCTTAGTGGTTACTTCTCAGATATGGTTTTACTGTTTTCATTCCTGGGTTGAAAGGTACTTGTTGGATTTGCTTTATCTGTCTTTCTCCTATCCGAACTCGTGAGTAGTGTTTACTTCTATTTTCCCCTCATTCTCTAGATTTCTTGCAATACCATAATCAAAAGGTGCACTGAAGTACTGAACACCAGACTTAATATACATGTACCTGCTGGTATTAGCTTCATAGGACCTTCCTTTCTTAAGGTGATGTCCAAGTTTCAAGACACCCATCGAATTTTTAAGTTTGTGTGAATGGAGAGCCAACAGTGTGGGATTCATGTGTATGAGCAGCAAGCACATGTCATGGTCCAACTAGGGGAGTGGTTTTCTTCAATGTATTAGAAACGGCACTTTGCACCCTAATGCCTTGTTCAGATTCCAACTCAAAAAACACTCATTACCCTTACTTCCAACCATTACTCTCATTTCTCTCTCCACTCATCAACCCTATCTCCAATCATTATTCTCATTTCTCTCTCTCCACTCATTACCTCTATCTCCAATTATTACCCTAATTTCTCTCTCCACTCATTACCCAAAAAACCAAACCCAATAATTTTCAGAACATGATCCAAACAAGGCATAAAAGAAGGTAAATCAAGTAGATGGGGAGGCTTGCCCCATCGAGTTACTCACTACGGATCTTATGTATTTATTTGTCATGGAGTAATGGACCTGTATCCATCTCAACCCATTCGAACACCTTCTTTTAACACATTGACTTGCATGGACCTCCTGGATGTTGACAACATGCCAAATTTCTTTCTACTGTCCCATTTTTGTCATCTTCTCAAATCCAAAGAAGCTCTAGAGTTATGCTGCTGGTTAAGATCTGATGCTACACTTATTTATGTATATACTCTGTGAAACAGCTGGATGAAGTGGACATGGGAATGACATATGAGGAACTTTCAGTCTATGGAAGGTTGCGGAAGATTTTCCGCTGCGGTCCTGTATCCATGTTCCAGGTTTGTTTTAAACTTCCTGATCCTACTGGAAGACCCCCACCATCAGCAGTGGACTCTTGCCATTCAACTTTGTGCATATAAACATATCAACGTGGTTCGGTATACAGTTTTTTTTTTTTCTTTGAAGACAGGATCGGTTTACAGTTGGGAAAATGAAAAAATGATCTGTTTCGATGAGATATAATCCTAAAACAAAAGTCTCTAAACTTGCACTCACGGTGATGAGGATTTGTATAGAAGTTACACAAGTAAATTTAACTTGCAACATAAAGGTTAAATAAAAACCAAGATGTTAGTATGTCTTACATGGGATACTGTTTGAAATTTGACTTTCAGTTTCAGAGGATGGGGTGAGCCTGATCTATTTTTCCTCTTAATTAAACCTAGAGGTTGCCAGCTTTCATTGTACTTAATATGTTATTTTTTCTTCTGTTTCCATTCATCTTTCTTCTTCCAGAATCTCTGCTATAAATGGGGTGCAAGTCTTAGTCCATCAGAGGTGGCCGATAAAGTGAAGCACTTCTTCAAGTACTACTCTATCAATAGACACAAGATGACCGTGTTGACACCTTCCTATCATGCTGAGGTCTCTCGATTCGGACCCAAAGCTACACGTTCAAAATTAATTCCGTCTTATTTTCACCGATTCCTTTTATGTTTCATGCAGAGTTACTCACCGGAGGACAACCGATTTGATCTTCGCCAATTTCTATACAATGTGCGATGGCCGTGTCAATTTCGCAAGATCGACGAACTTGTACGAGAGTTTGATGGTGAAAAGCCGGCTCTTGCTAAAGTAAGCGACGGGGAAAAAGTGGGTGTTGCATCTGACGGTGGTATGGGAGTCGTGGCAGCAGGCTCGGATGATCCGAAAGCTGGACTCTAGAATTTCAAACTGATAGCTGCAAGATGAAATCATTTGGTGAAGATAAAATAGTACAGTAATTTTATTTGATGTGATGATTTATTAGCGGAGCAGGGAGGATCTTTTGGCCCCACTTGAAGAAAGATAGCAGCCTCTGTTTTTACTGCATTTCGTCCATTCTAAACAGAGTAATAAGTAATAAATCTTTGACGTCCATCCCCGATATTTTATTTGTAATAAGGATCTGTTAATATAAATGAATTCACCTTGTTTTATTAGAACCGTTCATTTCATATTTTATTTGTAATAAGGATTTGTTAATATAAATGAATTCACCTTGTTTTATTAGAACTGTTCATTTCGCAAGAATTTGGTTTTAAACAGGCATAATATTGCCTTTTCCCCACATTAACAAATAAAGTATAATTAGTATTCAAATAAAACTCGTCTTGCTTTAATATTTAGGTCCAAAATTTGAATTGTTATATCAGTCACTTACGGATGAGTTACATCTTTGTAGGACTCATGTAAAAATACTCTGTAGATACTCAAAGTGGAGAGGAATTTTTTGTTCACCCCTTATCTGGGTAAAGTTGAAGATAACTTTATCCACGTTAGGTGAAGTATGTTGCAGGTTTTGAATCAATAATCAAAACCGCTTTATCGAAAAATTCATCTCAATTGAACATTCGGTATATGTTGCAAGTTCTGAATCAATAATCAGAACTGCTTGTCGAAAAATTCATCTCAATTGAATGTCAATAAATACTTGATCGAAAGATCTAATTTTGCTCTATTAGGTTCTAAACTTAAGACTTTTGGATGAAGTACGCATGGAATATTAAGCTGAGCTGAGTTTCTGCATGGCCTCTTAAAATACTCAATTCATACAAGGTTTTGATCACCGAATTGAAGCCGGAACTTCACCGGATGTGATTGAAGTTACCCTGGTAATGTCCGCCCACTTTTTGGCCTTTTGGGTGAGCCAAAATAGCACACTCTGAAGAGCAGGATATGAACTGAATAATCTAATGCGTGCAGCGTGCAACACTATATAGTACTCTCTCAATTCTGCTGCCATTTCAATAGAAGTATCACAGACTTGAGATCCATAAGCAGACACCTAAAAGTTCCAACATCAAAGAGAGGAACACAAAGTAAGGTAAACACAAGAATCATCCCTTGGAAAGTATCCTTCACCCACAAAAAACCAAGCGAAGAAGAAGGGAAAGCTCTCCCCTTGACATGTTGCAAACAAAAATTAGAGACTCGGAAGACTTTCTCGATTATCCTCTATCCTCATTTGCTACCCTCTCTCTCTCTCTCTCTCTCTCTCTCTCTCTCTCTCTCTCTCTCTCTCTCTCTCTCTCTCTCTCAGTGGTCAATGAAATCCCCGACGGTTCCTACAGTTCATCATGGGAGTCATCATCGTCCTCTGATCCAGCACCGGCACCTGGGGCTCCACCCGATCTCTGGTAAACGGCCGTTATGATTGGGTTACAAACGGCTTCCACTTCTTTAAGCTTCTCGTCATAGTCTTCTTTCTCAGCACTCTGGTTGTCGTCCAACCACTCAAGCGCCTCCTTCACGGCCGTCTCAATCTTCTCCTTCTCATCAGACTCCAGCTTTTCCGAAAGCTTATCTTTGTCATTAATTTGGTTCTTCATGTTATAGATGTATGTTTCCAAGCCGTTACGGGCATCAATCCTCTCTTTCACCTTCTTATCTTCCTCTGCAAACTCTTCTGCCTCCCTAACCATCCGATCGATCTCATCTTGGCTCAAACGGCCCTTGTCGTTGGTGATTGTGATCTTCTCTGATTTACCAGTGCCCTTGTCTTCAGCCTTGACGTTCAGGATACCATTTGCGTCCACTTCAAATGTAACTTCAATTTGAGGGGTACCCCTGTACAACCAAACATTGATTATGATCAAATTTCCAACCATAGCTAAACCAGTTTTAACTGAAATCTTTTAACATAATTGCACAAGCTAACCTTGGAGCTGGAGGAACTCCAGTCAGATCAAATTTGCCAAGGTTTCTGTTATCCTTTGTGAGACTCCTTTCACCTTCAAAAACCTGAAATCCAAAGAGGTTCAGGTCAAATTGAGAATCCACAATTACTATTTACTCAGGTTATCCAACTTCATTTTTTTTCAGCATTAGGAAGTAGGAAGGGATGAATAAACAATTTTTTATACTTAGAAGCCAGGCATTTGGTACCTGAATGGAGACAGTGGTCTGTTGATCCTGGTAAGTGGTGAAAACTTGTGATTTCTTGGTGGGAATGACAGTGTTCCTTGGAATCAACTTGGTCATCACCCCACCAACTGTTTCAATTCCAAGGGTGAGAGGTGCCACATCCAAGAGAAGGATATCTGCGTTTACATTTCATCACAAGTTAGTCATCAAAAAAAACATTGGTCAATGCAATTTTCCTATTACATCATTGCAAACAACATATCACATAAAACCAACAAATACCTTTGGTCTCATCACCGCCTTCACCGCTCAATATGCCTCCTTGTACAGCAGCACCAAAAGCAACAGCCTCGTCAGGGTTCACACCTTTGTTGGGCTCCTTCCCATCAAAGTAATCCTTGAGGAGCTGTTGGACTTTGGGAATCCTAGTACTTCCACCAACAAGAACGATTTCATCTATCTTGTTCTTCTCCAACCCTGCGTCTTCCATAGCCTTCTTCACAGGTCCCATGGTCTTTCTGAACAAATCGTTGTTCAATTCTTCAAACCTAGCCCGGGTCAAGGGTTCGGAGAAATCTGTACCATCAAAAAGAGATTCAATCTCCACCCGGACCTGGTGCTGACTGCTCAAGGCTCTCTTTGCCCTTTCACATTCTCTCCTCAATTTCCCAAGAGCCCGGTTGTCCTTGCTAATGTCCTTCCCATGCTTTTTCTTGATCAATTTGATGAAATACTCCATTATCCTCTGATCAAAATCCTCACCTGAAGGAAAGATTAATTTAGCAATAGCAGTAGCACAAACAAATTTCCTACAAACACTTTCCTTGTGAGTTCTCTCACACGATCAACCAAAAAAATGTCATCCACTAACTTGAACAATTTAGTTACCGTGCAATAACTTTTCTTGTTCAAGGTTCACAAACAGCACTGGTAAAAGCTTATCGTATACATAGATCACACAGAAAAAGAAAGAAAAGAGTATAAATGACAGACATTGTCCTTACCTCCAAGATGAGTGTCACCATTTGTGGCAAGGACCTCAAAAACACCATTATCAATGGTCAAGATACTAACATCAAAGGTCCCACCACCAAGGTCGAATACAAGGATGTTCTTCTCACCACCTTTCTTGTCCAATCCGTAGGCAATGGCCGCGGCAGTTGGTTCATTGATAATTCTAGCGACATTCAGCCCAGCAATGACACCAGCATCCTTGGTGGCCTGTCTTTGGGCGTCATTGAAGTAAGCTGTAGTTTGCAATGAAAATATAGAAGTGAGTACAATACAAACAACATTTGTACATGAGTAAACACAAGATGTAAAGGTGAACCACGTGTCACTACACCAACGAAATCACCAGTACTTAAAAGGAGTTCTACAAACCAGGAACAGTGACAACAGCATCCTTGATTTTCTTTCCAAGGAATGCTTCTGCTGTCTCCTTCATTTTAGTTAAAATCATAGCACTGACTTCTTCAGGGCTGAAGACCTTGGTCTCTCCATCTTTAATCTGAACTTGAATATAAGGCTTTCCATCCTTATTCACAATCTTGTAAGGTACAAGCTTCATATCCCTTTGAACCTCCTTGTCCTCAAACCTGCCAATCAACGGTATACAAAACGCCTTTAAAGATCATTCCCCTACACCTCGTAACTAGAAGCTGAACAAATTAAGAAAGAAGCATTACTTTCTTCCAATGAGTCTCTTGACATCGAAGATGGTCCTCTCGGGATTGACTGCAGCTTGGTTCTTCGCAGCCTCACCAATCAGTCTCTCATTCTCACTGAATGCGACCCACGATGGGGTAATACGGTTTCCTTGGTCATTTGCTATGATCTCCACGTGACCATTTTTGTAAACACCGACACATGAATAGGTTGTTCCGAGATCTATCCCAATGACCGTACCCAACTTCGCGGCTTCCTCTTTGGCAATAGAAATTGCAGATAGACAACCTGTCATGCAATATACGCTTATTCAGCAACAGATTGTAGAACTTAATACTTCCACCATTGAGAACTAAGTTCAGTTACAAGCAAAGGACAAGAATTAACTTCGAATATAAACTACAGTAATGTCCTCGTTATTCTGTCAGCAAACAGTTTCGGAATCGAAACAGCTATAAGAATGTCACAGGAAAGCAGGTCAATATCCAATTCTTAGTCCTTCATGACACCAACATGATGTGACATAGTAAAAATATTGTGTAGAAATAACACGTTAAGTGTCCTGTTCCCTCCCAATGCATCTTCAGTGAGCATCAAGAGTTCCCCTCCGCGTTAGTAGAATAGCCAAGAAAAACTTTATCCATTATTACCATTGGGGTTGGCATGCCTAAATACATGGTGTAATTCAACTGCAAGATGTAGTGATTGCACATACACTCGAATCCCTTCCCCTCTCCCATGCATATCATCATTCAGCACCAAGTGCTGCTCTCAGCATTACTCGAATTACCACTTAGACACACTACCTATGGCCCACTGAGAATAACTCTTCTCAACTTTCAATTATCCCATTTGTCCAGAGACCTAATAAAACTGGGCTCTTGATATTATTCGACTTGAGGTTTCATAAAACCCCGGGCCACAAATGTATCAAATGCAGGCTCATTAGAAAAGTAAGATGGTTCTCACTACAATCTCGTTTATAAAACTAATCAGGAACAAATAGCTCGCATGAATTGGCAGCAGCTCATGTAAGCAATTTACAAAGCACTTAAACACCACACCAGGTGGCTATAATGCAAATACATAAAACCCTCTTTCAATCCGTTGCACTCCACAACTAAACAAGCAAAATCCCTAAACCTAGGTTTCTTCAGTAATCACCGACTGATCTATGTCCAAGAAGTGAATGAGATTATGATATATCTACAAGTGACATACAGCGCAAGATCTACAACACACATACGCCAATAAACCACAGAAAACCACACTTTCAAAACCGTATCATCAATGAATACAAACCAGAATCAGATCTGTAAAATCAAACAAAAGAGACGCATTTATACCGATGAAGATGATTGCTAGAACGATCGGAGAACCGCTCCGCCTCCTCCACGAACCGCCCATGGCTTCTCTCGCTTCCTTCTCTCTCGACAGCCGATCTGTCTACTGTATACGTATGAATATACCGAAATCTTGCGCAGGATGAGAGAGAGAGTTCTCGCGTTGATTGTTGTCGGAGTGGCGTTTTGCTTTTGTTTTGTTCTTTTGCACGAAGGGCCTGGAGCTTAATTGAAGTTGCGGTAGAGGTCCCTGGGAATTTAAATAGAGCGAGGTCGGGGGAGTAACTGCTGGCAGCGGATTCGAACATGTCATTGACGATGACGTGTACCAATAAGAATCGAGGACCGATTTGTACATCCAATGGGAATAGAGGTCTTACGTTGGGATGATCTTGGCCGTTTGTTTCACTGCTACGTGTCCGTCGACTATTCGCTTTCTTTTGTTCGGTCGTTAGTTAACTGAATGTTCATGCAATAAACAAACAGTGGGAATTGATATTGGCACTTTTTTTTTTAATGTAGACGCTCCATTTTTAAAATAAAGTTATTAGTAACTTCATAAATAAAGTAGAGGGCCAACATCAAAATAGGGAGCGCGAATATCAATTTCTTATACAGTTTGTAATGATTGTTGAGAGTTTGCGACTAGTAGGTAGGTAACCAGTTGGCGGCTAATAGATAAATGTTTGCGGCCAGTAATAGTTTGCAGCTAGTTTTAAGTTTTTAGGAGACTTAAAGAATAGTCCTCAGGTTCAACTCTTTGTAAGTTTTCATTTGGCACTTTTTGAACAGTTGTGTTTTCATCTTTTTAGGATTTGCCCGTGCCTAAAGGCACGGCTTGAATATCGTCAAAACCGAAAGCAACAAAGATAGCGAAGGCTCCACTCAACTAATACTACACATGAAAAAAAATTGTGAAGCAAAAAAAAAGAACCACCTAAAGAACACGCATGTCTAAAGAGTATCAATCTATCTACTATTATTTTTTATTTTTTGGGGGGTTAAAAAAATGCACAGTCACATGTATTTGATCTACTTTACCCTTATTTTTTTTGCAAAAAATATTAGCAGAAAGTGCGAGAAATTAAATGTTGAGATGATGAGCTAAAATAGGCCCAGCTGTTAGGTGAATGGCCAAAAGGATAGTAAGTGAATGGCCAAAAAGATAGTAAACAAAAGGTAAATGTATGTTTCTTTATATCATCTAGGCATTTTTACAAACATCTTGAATGCAATATAAAATTCTTAGAGTTCCGAATGCCTGAAAATTTTCCAAACCCGAAAAAATAAACAACTACTAATAGGGTATAAAAAAAACTAAGGTCAAACCCCCATATTTTAGGTGGTTAAAAAAACCTCAAAGAATTTACCGTCGTTAGGATGAAATAGCTTTGAATGTTGATAGGATGAGCCAAATTAGGCTCAACTATTAGATGAATGATTGAAAGGAGAGTAAACGAAAGGTAGACGCATATTTTTTATTTTATTTAGGCATTCTTACAAAA
>BPLS01000187.1:549519-589850 GCA_019656275.1 Rhododendron kiyosumense
CCGACTCCTACCCAAAAATCTAAATTCTCCAGCTGCGAAATGTGATGGATGGCAATCCCACGTCTCTCCCACGCCTTCGTTCCAATGACTCTCTCTCTCTCTCCCCCCTCAAATACGTAAATAGTAGTATTTATCTCTCTCTCCCTCTCTCTTGAACGGTAAATCATTGCAGTTTTGAAATCCCTAACCCCCAAACCTCTGAACAAAACAAGAGCAAATGCCAATCGCCTCGCCCTCTACTCCGACATTCTCCCCTTCCTTCTGCCGTAAAACCCGCTCCGACTCAACTCGGTTCGTCAAAACCTCTACCGTCCGATTCCGCCCGACTTGCCCTCCATCCCATCGCCCACTAGCCGTCTCCGCTCGTCTCAACTCGTCCACGACATCCAATGGCTTCGTCTCCCCCGACAACAACGACGACGACGGCGACCTCCAGCACGAGCTCCAGCACGGGGTCTCGCTCTCGCACCGCCACCGCAGCGGGGGCTCGCCGGTGTTCGTGACGCTGCCGGCCGACGCCGTGACGGGGTCCGGCCAGGTGCGACGGCGGAAGGCGATGGCGCAGTCGTTCCGGGCGCTGGCGGCGGCCGGAGTGGAGGGGGTGGTGATGGAGGTGTGGTGGGGGGTCGTGGAGAGGGAGGGTCCTAGGGTTTATGATTGGGGAGGGTATGGTGAGATCGTGGCGATGGCCAGGCGGTGTGGGTTGAAGGTTCGAGCTGCCTTGGCGTTTCATCAGTGCGGTACTGGTCCTGGCGATCCCTTCTGGTTGGTTTTTTTTTACTTATCTAATTTAATTCTTCTATTTTATACTAATAATAATTGTGTCCATAACTAAGTCACATAATTCGCGTGCGCGAGCGAGAAAGCATCTTTGAAACACATCTCAACCTATTAAAATGCAATGCATGAGACCAAGGATTGAGAGCGCAAGTGCAGTGCGAGGGATTTAGAGCGGGAGTGCGGGACATTTTGAAGGATTATGTGACTAGGGTCCAAACTGGCTTACGTGCACTGTGAGTTTCCTAGGAGGCCCATATGGACTGTACCTATAAGAGTTGAAACACGGTGGAGGTTTTGAATTAAGACCTGATGAGGAAGCAAACCCCAAGTCGAAGCCTTGACAACCCGGCCAAAATCCTTGGGTGAATAGAAAGATTCCAACCACCCAAGTAAAAAACTATTACAAATAGTGAAAGAAACTAGCAGATGTAAATACGAAACAATGTAAAATAAACCAAATTTGATACCCGAATATTTGTTTTTTATAACCTGCTCCGGTGCTTCTTCTGGTTCTGGTAAATCAAAAGTTAATCTCTCACACTTGGCTAAGGAAGAAGTTGGAAAAATGATAAACCCTACAGGTTGACGCCACAAATTTCATCCCCCAAACCATATTTTGATTGCGCTTCAACTATATCAACATTACTTGAACTGTTACATAAAAGAGGTAAACCGAATTGAGATTAGATTAGTAGTGACAAATGGAGCTGTCAAACCAATTCGAGTAATTTCTGCTCAAGTATTAATTTTCCACTTTTAGGTTTAACTATCCTAGCATGATAGAGACTCAGATAAATTTGCCTTGTTTTGGTTCAGTCTGCTTGGTATAATGTCTAACAAGTAATGCCTGTGAATCGATACACCTATAGTACATGCATTATGTATAAATGAATTTAGTTGGATGTGTGAATTTTAAGCTAGATTTAAGAAGAGCTAATAATGAAAGCTCTAAACAAGGCAAGGAAGCTTGGCTTCTCTACTAAGCACTTCACTCTCATTGTTTAGCTAATGAAAGAAAGCAAGGAAGATAGAGCTTGATTCTTCTCCCTGACCTCTTGCTGCCGCCGCTCTTTGTGCGTTAGAAACATGTTCAGAGTATAGGACCACTTTGTTGAGTACATGATTGTCAATGCAGAATCGCAGAGCCTTCAACTATCGGTTTCTATACTGTTAGTTTTACATTAGCTTCTATACTGTTTGTCTCTTTGAAACTTCGGGTTGTACCTTCATGGGAAATGGAACAGTGTATCATTTCCAATCTACTCGTTGAATCCTTTGTAGCCTTGTTCCCTATCTCTTCCATTTTACCTTTCGAGTGTGATAATGATGAATATCCAGGGCATATGGAAACTTTTTGGCGGGAGTTTTGTATGTGATTGAATTGGCAGATCATGTCTTGTGATATGATGAGTAGTTTAACGAATTTTGGGTTGATCAAATTGTATATTTAATCACCAAAGCAAAGCAAAGCAAGGCTAAGTCCCAATCAATTGGGTTTAGCTACATGAATCTTTTTTCTCCATTGAGCTCTGTCAAGGGCTAGAATATTTAATCGTCAAAGAATTTTAAAAATTGCATATTGAACCCATTTATGCGTCCCCCTGTGTCCCCAATATGCCCCTATTAAAATAATAATTAAATTTAATGGACAAGTCAAGTGTTGTGTCCCATATGTTTTTTGCCGTGTCCCGGAGTACCATAGCTAATTGCTAATAGGACTAGAGAGAAGCATAATTTAATAAAGGACGAAGGTAGTTTGGACTTTGGAACATTTCATATAATTGAGCTATCACTTATGGAAAGTTTTATCACGCAGTCTGAAACATCTGACTGGCTATTTCAATACAGAAAACTAACTTAACACCAAACAGTAAATGTATAAATGACCGAAGTGCTTACTTGGCCTTATACTGTGAATTGGAGCTTCAGTGATTTGCTTGATCCAAAACGTTTTGATAACCCTACACACATTTTAGTTAAGAAATGGGAAATTCTTCTGTATTTTAGTTTTCCTTTTGTATTAGCATGATTTCATTAGTTCATGGTATTGTTACTGTTAGTTATTCACTCCTTTCCTTCATTTAATGTAACTATGGACTAGTGCCATAATAGCCTACTGGCCAGTAGCTTGAATGAAGAGTCTACCATCATGGTTTGAAATGCATAAACTCAAGTTACTAGTGGTAGCCGGTAGGGCTTCTACTTACCATACTTCTCCTCTCTCATCAATTTCACACGGGATATCCCGATATCTCTTACTCAAATATCAAACATTGCACTACTCCGGGGCCTATACCTTCTCCGGAGCCTCTGCTCCTCTACCGCACCACCAGGACGCAGGACTAGGGTTGGCATGGACTCCAATGGTAGCATCTCTAAGTATCCTATGTACCCAAGAATTTCAATGAAGAGCCTACCAACATGGCCCAAAGTGCTTAAGCTCAACTTACTAATAGCAGCCAACATAATTTTATTAGGAGTACTTTTTTTTTTTTGGCAAGTGTTTTTTTTTTTTTTTTGATATTCGCTTAAAGAATGACTTTCTATTTCTGTCATATTTTAGTAGGTCTAATATATTCCTTTTTTGTGCTGAAGGATTCCACTTCCTCAATGGGTGCTTGAAGAAATGGATAAAGATCCAGATATAGCATATTCTGACAGGTTTGGAAGAAGAAATACTGAATATGTTTCTCTAGGTTGCGACATTCTTCCTGTTTTTCGTGGACGATCCCCGATCCAGGCATATGCGGATTTTATGCGGAACTTTAGAGACACTTTCAGACCTTTTCTTGGTGGCATCATAACAGTAAGATAGTATCTCGTGCTTTTTCTCACATGTCTTGATGGCTTAACTTTAAATTGACTGTTCATGGTCTTATTTGTGTATTTACAGGAAATTCAAGTTGGAATGGGTCCGGCCGGAGAATTAAGATACCCTTCGTGCCCTATTCAGAAGCTAACATGGGCTTGGCGCTCTCGTGAGCTTGGAGAGTTTCAATGCTATGATAAGGTAGGTAGAAAATTCCCAGCTTTACAACAAGCATGTGCTTGTATCTCTCAGTGTGCATTAGCAGTTGTACCATTCAATTTTGCTCTCCAGTCTCTTCATTCTTATTCTTGGACTTGTTTGTCTACCCAATTTTCCGTTTCAATTAGATTGTTTTCTTTTTCTTTTTCTTTTTCTTTTTTTGCTGAGACTTGTTTTCTTGTTCTACTTTCCAGTACATGCTTGCATCTTTGAATGCTTATGCTCGAGAAACTGGAATGAGAGAGTGGGAAAATGGTGGTCCTATTGGGGCTTCCAATTTGATGCAAGATCCCGAGAGTACGGAGTTTTTCAAGACTGATGGTTCATGGAATACACCATATGGTGAGTTCTTCCTTGGATGGTACTCTGGGATGTTGCTTCACCATGGGGAGAGGATATGCTCGGAAGCAGAGACAATATTTCGGGGTACTAAGGTTAATACATCCGGAAAAGTTGCTGCAATACACTGGCATTATGGCACTCAATCTCATCCTTCTGAGTTAACTGCTGGCTATTACAATACTTCAAACAGAGATGGATACCTACCGATCGCCCGAATGTTTGGTAGGTATGGGTTTAACTTGTGCTGTACATCTTTTGAAAAGCAAGATGCAGATGAGAAGCAGATGAACCCTCTTAGTAGTCCAGAAGGTTTTCTTAGGCAACTACTTCTGGCTGCTAGGAATTGTGATGTTCCCATGGAGGGTGAAAATTCTGCAGCTACTTTAGACGATGGATCTTTTCAACAAGTGGTAAGGATGTCGAAGTTCTACTCAGATGGTCTAAAAACACCGTCTTTTTCATTCAATTTTGTCAGGATGGACAAAAACCTGTTCGAGTATCGCAATTGGGTTAGTTTTACTCGTTTTGTGAGGCAAATGTCCGATACCGATATTTTTCGAGCCTCCTTAGACTCTGGAGGAGGTGATACAGGCCTTTCTTCTAGATGGGCTGTTGATTGTTGTGCAGTTCTTGCATACTAGATGGAGCTCCATGTTACCTGCACATCCATGGTATTCATGCTTCGGCGCCATCGTTTATTGTGTACAATTGATATGTGATGACTTGTAGTCATCTGTTGTGAAGTGATTAGTAATTCTGCGATTTTTCAGAGGTTTTTTTTTTTTTGGGTCTATTTTTGGAGTATCATTCTGATGTATTATAGACATTGCCTTCCTCATTTTTTTTGAATATGGGATGGCTTTGGATCAGTTTATCCCACTTGAATGATGACTGGTTGGGGTTTTTAATCCGGGCCTTCAGTGATATGGGTTCAACTGGGTGTTCATTTTTACCGAAGTCGACAATTGTATTCTTTTCCAGTGGTAGACCTCTACCCATGACTAGTACTAATTGATATGAATAAGGTAAAAGGTCAAGATGGTCGAAATACGGCCAACTCCATGGCGTGCAGTTTTGTCCCAAACTGCCGACAAGTTAATTTCTTTTGGACTTGGATCCGATTCGATGATCAAACTATTCACATTTTAGAGTTTGTTGAGAACATTAAACTAAGAACGGGTAGATTTTCTTTTGCATTCCTATTATCAAGAAAGAAAAATGAACAGACATTCATGGCCGTGGGGCTCTGCAAGGGAAATGTCTTGAAAATTGTTTCACTTTCACCCAGCGACGGATCCAAAAATTTGTATTATTGGGGGCACAAAAATTAATGAACTTAATCCGTGCGTTTATAATTCTTCAATTAATACATTTTTACCGGTAAAATAACAAACTGATGAGTATATTTAATTTCATCTCGTGATAAGTATAAAATGATGTGTTTGCACAAACAGATGGTGTAAAAATTTAGCACTCAGAGAAATAAATGAGACAAATATGTTCATAATAGAAATCTAGCGTAATTTAACTGGAACACCATCACAACTCACAAATTTATCGAATATAATTGAAACATTCAAGAAAATTAAGTACTACTCCTATAATTTTACAAAACAAGCGGGGCCGTGCCCCTGCAGCCCCCACTTCTATCTGTCCCGGGCCTGATTCCCGGCTTTCACCTATGTAATTATGCAAAACAATGGGACTGTAAACTGGAGTACCAAGAAAGGCAAGGGGGGCAGTATCGCATATACTAGTAATTAAATAAATACAGTACTCTTCATCAACGGTCTTTAACCGTGCGATCTCCGTCTTGTAAAACTTATTCGAATCCAGCGGTTGCCAGGGCTTGCACTCAAATCACGGCAGGTGGTCTAACCTTTTTCCCAGTTATGTGGTCCAACAAAAACATCATAGTAAATCATGGTCTGAACCCGCCCTGATTACCTGTCACCATCCCATTGGCCTGACCCTCACCACCAAGAAACACCACGTCACCCATTGACCCTTAAAACTGGGCCCCCCGTCTTAACTGGCCCCGAGCACGACTCTCCACTGGCAATCCAGCTCTCTCTCTCTAACCGATCCAGCTCTCTCTCTCTCTCTCTCTCTCTCTCTCTCTAGCTAACCACAACAGTAAACATCAACTGAAACAGCACACCAGTTGATGAGAACGGTAGCAAGTTCTAATCCCTGATTAATTAAATTAATTCCGTTATTAATGGCGTCCTCCTCATAAGCTCCTTCACATTAATACACTCACTCACCTGCATCTGTTGATTACATATACTCATCTATCTACACGCCTTCGATCTTCTCGGATCCCCCGCATTTTCCTTCTACCAGTCAAAAAACCATGCCGGGTCTAGTCTCAGTCAAGACCCCACCCGAAGCCCCGCCGCTCCGGATCACCGTCCCCGCAGAATCCTCCCCCGCCCCGATCCGGCCCAACTCCGACAGATCCGACCCGCCGAACCCCAAGACGGCGTCGCCCCTCCCCCCCCCGCCCCCCCCCCCGTCCCCGTCCACCTCCCGGGCCAAGCCCTCGCCGGATCGGAGCTCCGGCAAGAAGAAGTCGCCCGAGAAGCCGCTCCTCGACGAGTCCTCGCTCGACAACCCGGATCTCGGCCCGTTCCTGCTGAAGCTCGCGCGCGACACCATCGCGTCGGGGGACGGGCCGGGCAAGGCGTTGGAGTACGCCCTCCGCGCGTCGAAGTCGTTCGAGCGGTGTTTGAGCGATGGGGAGCCGAGTTTGGACCTGGCGATGAGCTTGCACGTGGTGGCGGCGATTTATTGCAGCCTTGGGAGGTTTGAGGAGGCGGTCCCAGTGCTGGAGAGGGCGATCAAGGTGCCTGACGCGGCGAGGGGTGCGGATCACGCGCTGGCGGCGTTCTCGGGGTACATGCAGCTAGGAGATACGCATTCGATGCTGGGACAGCTGGATCGGTCAATCGAGTGTTACAAGGAAGGGTTGAAGATACAGATGGGGGCGTTGGGTGAGACGGATCCGAGAGTCGCCGAGACTTGCAGGTTGATTTCTCGTTTTTATTTTTATTTTATTATTATTTCATTTTACCATTGTTTTGTTGTTGAGTTTTAGCTGTGGTTTGTGTGCTGTTTTGAGTTGATTGGTACGACGAGTGGTTAAAGTTTGGAAGAGGTTTATAGTGTAGGTTGAATTAGATCTGGTTGAGGTTCTATTGAAAGACAGAAACTGGAAAGCTCTGATCTTTGGTTTTACATTCGCATTAATTGATGACATTTGGTTTCGTAAATTGGAATAAAACTGAATGGCTTTGGCATTCTGATTTGCTAAGGGTTAGGCAGTATTGAATGGCTCAGTTATGTGTTGCATGGATTTCTAAGTGAAACTAGTAAGTTTTGATGCCGTCATTATAGGTTAGCTTTCTAAAATTGTAGGTGGAGCAAACATTGCCGTTGGTTATCATCTTTTGTCATAATGAAATATTATTTTCGAATTGTTGGACTTCGATGTTGCAGATTTGTGGAATTCAGTGTTTGCAGATTTGTGTTTGGAACTTATGGAAAGGAAAGGAAAGGAAAGGAAAAGCAAATTAAAAATTTTTCCCTTCCATTGTTTGGTTGGGAGAGAAAGAGAGAAGAAAATAAAAGTTTTAGTTTAATGAATAGTAAATTTTCTCTCCTATTTTCCTCCCTTTTTCTTTTCTTTTCCTTTCTTTTCTTTTCTGTAAGTTCCAAACAGACCTAGGCAGGAGGAAATTTTGGCATGAATTGTGGAAATATAATACAGGGGGTCTGGAGATATCATAACCTTGGTCATCTAGTCCACCAATGTAGGCACAAGAACTGCACCCTAAATCGCACTCTAACGTAATTAAAGACACCTCATGTAAAATTTGGAAGATAAGAACAAGAATTCGCGAACTGCAAAACAAACTCTATTTAGTCTAATTATTCAGCCATAAGCGTGCCTCATTAAGGAGTCCTACACTTTAATCCAATTGCGTACTTCAAAAGAAAAGGCAGGGGGCAACCCACTGATGCTTTTATAGAAACTTCAATTTCAAGAGTCCATGGTTTTACGTGCCATCAACATGGGAGTTGCAGGGAAATTTATTGTCTTCTCACATAATTTCCTGACATTTGTGGAGTCGTTAATCTTGATTAGGGTGTCTTTTTAACATGCTATGTCAAGCACAATCGTGCCATTGGTTATCATCTGTGGCCTTAAAACCTTTTATATCTTCGGAATATTGGAATTAAGTTTGCAGGTTTCTGGAATTCCGTACTTCCAGATTTTGGTCATGTCAGTTGGTGGAAACTTTGGCACGACTTATGCATATTTAGGAGTTAGGAACAAGATGGTCTGAGAAACGATAACAATCAGTTAGGATCAAGGAGGGTTGATATTGTTGAATTTTAGTTGACCTCTACTTCATCCTTCTCTGTGTTTGGTTGCCAACTTTAAGTTGTTCTATTGAAGCTTCCTGGAGTTGATGTAAAGTTCATGGTTTCTTATTAATCTAATCAACGTACTATTTTTGGTTTCTTTTTGTCATCATTTAAACCTTACCTTGTTTTTTAGGTTGGCTGCAAACTTCATAGTTCTCTCTTTGAATATCTTTACTAGTTACTGGCAACGTGCAAGGTCATAAATCTATTTCTTTTTAGTCACCCCTAACCCATCTGTGTTGTTGAAAGGACTAAGCCTATCCATGGAGTCAATATTGAATCAGGGTTCTTGGACCTACCCAAGTGACTACTCTTGAATTTAGACCCTTGTTTCTATGTTTACTTTCACTACAATACTTATAAGCCTTGCCATTTATTTAGTAGGGGACTTGGATTATTTCTTTTATTCTTCAACACGTCTTTGGAGTTTGACAATTTTAAACTTGAGGCACAACAATGATTCATCTAATCTGATGTTTGACAATAGGGGCCAATATATTTATCTGGTGGATAATCTTATTAAAACTTCTGCAAACTCACATTCTATGTTCTTCAATGAACTAAATAACTTAATTCCTGATAACTGGTTAAAAACTGACAGGTATTTGGCTGAGGCCCATGTCCAAGCAATGCAATTTGATGAAGCAGAAAATTTGTCCAAGAGAACTCTTGAAATCCATCGTGTGCACAGTCCACCGGCATCTCTTGAGGAAGCAGCAGACCGCCGATTGATGGCCCTCATATGCGAGGCTAAAGGAGATTACGAATCAGCTCTTGAACACCTTGTTCTTGCCAGCATGGCAATGATTGCCAATGGTCAAGAGAATGAGGTTGCTGCTATTGATGTCAGCATTGGAAACATCTACATGTCCCTATCTCGTTTTGACGAGGCTGTATTCTCCTACCAGAAGGCACTCACTGTCTTCAAATCATCAAAGGGTGACAACCACCCTTCAGTTGCCTCTGTTTTTGTTCGGCTCGCTGACCTGTACTACAAGACTGGAAAGCTGCGTGAGTCAAGATCCTATTGTGAAAATGCCCTGAGAATATTTGCAAAACCTGTTCCGGGAACCACTCCAGAAGAGATTGCTAGTGGGATGACCGAAATTTCAGCCATTTATGAATCATTTAATGAGCCCGAGGAGGCACTGAAGCTCTTACAGAAGGCAATGAAGTTGTTGGAGGATAAACCTGGGCAGCAAAGTACAATTGCAGGAATAGAAGCACGCATGGGTGTAATGTTTTACATGGTTGGGAGGTATGAAGAAGCACATAGCTCTTTCGAGAGTGCTGTGGCAAAACTTAAAGCTAGTGGTGAAAGGAAATCAGCATTCTATGGGGTTCTGTTGAACCAGATGGGGTTGGCTTGCGTACAGTTGTTCAAGATAGATGAAGCAGCAGAGTTGTTTGAAGAGGCGAGAGAAATACTGGAACAAGAGTGCGGACCATGTCATCAAGATACCCTCGGAGTTTATAGCAATCTTGCAGCAACTTATGATGCTATGGGAAGGTAAACTCCCTTTCTGCGCTTTTTCACATGGATTTCTTCTCGAGTCTTCGGTGATAGGAAAACGTTTTTAGGAATCCTATGTACTAATAATTAGTACTCTGCTTTTCATGAGCTTTTTGGCTTCTTGTTCTGTTGCTGCACAATTCTTCTGAGCTTAGATTCTCTCTCTTAACAATAGTGTGAGCTCGAAAATATCAGAACCTCATAGATGGAGGACGTAGGGCCATGATTAATCATAGGAATTTTAGCGCTGTAGCTTATTTCAAATTCTCTCAAGTGGAGTTTTGAGATGGATCGTCTAAGAGATAACTTTTAGAGCTCAGCTCCTCCGAGCTTGTATGATCAAACCAAGGGAGTGACGATTTTCAAATCCTAAGGATGGTGGGATTGCTGTCACCTTCTTATTGGTTGAGGAATGTGTCGGCATAACTTATTTTGGAGTGCTTTGTTATCCATGTTCTCCTTTTTCTGATGAACCTGATCTTAGACAAGTTGATTCAAAATGAACTATGAAAACTTGAAACGCACACTCTCTGATCGAGTAGAGAATTACTTCTCTTTTGACCCAAGCTGTAGTATTTTCCTTGTTTTAGCATTTGCTCCCAAAATCAATAATAGATCTTCCCAGATAGTATACTAATCTACTGGTAGCTTAATATTTCTTTGACCTTGGTCATTGTCATGCTGGATTTTCAGAGTGGAAGATGCAATTGAGATTTTGGAGTACGTTCTCAAATTGAGAGAAGAGAAGCTTGGAACCGCGAATCCTGATTTTGACGATGAGAAGAAAAGGCTAGCTGATCTTCTGAAAGAAGCAGGAAGGTCTCGAAACAAGAAGGCAAAATCATTGGAAAACCTCATTGACCCCAACTCTAAGAGGACGAAGAAAGAGGGTTCGAGGAAGTGGTCTGCGTTTGGATTTAGAAACTGATTTAGTACCATTTCTTCCATTTTTTCCTCTCTTTTCCCACACATGCACATTTCTGTAACATAGGAGATTGTGTATAGGTCTAATTTGTAATTTGGCGATGCTTCTTGTTTATCGGGCTTTGAATGTGCGTTGTTGTTCTTTTTCTTGCTGGTATTGGTTTGATCGGATTTGTATTTGACCTTGAATTATTCACTGGGAATGAAATTTATCTTTCCATTTCTCCCACTAGGTGGAAATTACTGCTTTGAGTTGAGTGAATAAGTTGCTATACATTGGTTCTGCTTGGTTCCCAACTTTCGAAGTAACTTTTAACTCTCGGCACAGTTTTCAATAAATCTCTCTCTATCTCTCTCCATTCATTATTACTCTTTTTCTCCTTCATTTTTTTTTTTATCACAATTGTTGCTCCTCGTATTGATATATGTTTGCCAAGTGTTCTTTCAGAAACGTAAATTCTCTAGTTCTGCCTATTCATTATCCTTTCACTCATGACTCAACCAAACTAAGATCCAAAGCACAGCAAGGTATTCTTGCTTGGATCCTAGAGAGCAGATGAGTAGCAATGTGGTAAGGTTTTCTCTTTATGAGAACTAGACGTCGTTCGATTCTCATTCTGGCCTCTGGGTTTTGTATATGCACTAGCAATTGCCCATGCCTTTAAGCACGAAGCAATGCGTTTTGAACACAAAAAGTTTTTGTTTTTGATAGCGATGACCAAATCACATAAATTCGAGCCAACAAATTCAAATTCAATAACATGTTACATTCATAGGATCCAAGTTTAAAAATGACATAAAAGTTTCAAAATAATAGATTCAAATTCATGATACACAAATGTAGCTAAAAAGAGTGTTCCCCATAGGAGGTCATATTTTGCAAAAGAATCATCCAAAAAGTTTGTATTGAACTATCTTCATCACTCATGGACGCTTACCTACTTTTTCAAATTGCAGAATTAAGAACATGAACAACAAGAAAACATACGAAAAACAATAACTGAATGAGTAAGAATTCTGTAAAGTAAAATAGTGACAAAAATAAGTTACCTTTATCATAGATCTTGTCTATTCACGTTTAGCATAGATTATGTAACCCTTTCTTTCTCCAATAAAGGTACGAAGCAAAACTAATTTCTCCTCGATCTTCTTGAAGAGGCTGATGAATGAGAAGGATTGTTTGTATGCTTATAAAAGAAAAACCTAAGTTTAGCATAGATTATTAAGGAAAACATAGGTGTTTTTTTTTTCCAAAGAAACACGTATGTGAATGTTAATTATTAAAGGAAAAAGGGTTGTTTTCTTTTTAACCGTAGGGAAATCAACCTAAAGGAAACAACTTAAAAACAAATATTGAATTGAATGTAAGGAAATCAATTATTGAGTTGATTTAAATTCAAAAAGATAATCAAGAATTTTAAGGAAACAACCTCAAAACAATCAATTGAAATAATTTACCAGTCATAAGGTTAGGAGGTTATATTAGAAAGTATTTTCATAAGAGTTATCAATCCTCTTTAAATAAATTAAACATAAAAGGGAACATAATTAAAACCAAATCAATTGAAAAAGGAAGGGTGTATATTTCCCTTTCAGGGAAATGTATAACTTATTTTCTAACATTAGTGTAGATTTATATATTAGAAAAAATTCATTCAATCCGACGGCTATAACCTTATCAGAAAATACAATCTAACGATTATAGATGCTACTTTATTTGTATGCCTAGATATTTTTAAAGAAAATCAGTCTGTTTTATAATATAGATGTTGTACGCTACCCACCTCTGAAGTTGTTAATTTAGGATTTGTGTAAGTATTATTAGCCCCATGGTTTTGGATTTTGATGATAACAAACACAACATAATTGGAATTACATTACTCAATTGGGTTTTATTGGAATTATGCTATCACTCATTATTATAGGGACTTATAAGCAATTTCCTCATATCTATTGTTGTGCTTTACACGGGATAGCATTTTCCCTAAACCTAGAGTTCTATATATGTTTTAACGATGAAGGCAAGAACGACGGAAGCTATCTCAAAGGAAAGGAAAATTGTCGATGAATAATCAAAGGGGATTCGGCTCTATTGAAGATACAGATTGAAGGGATTGTCTTATTCACAATTCCTATCTCCAATAGGCTAGTAAATTGAAGAAGGAGAGAGATTAAGGAAAATCTCTCCCTAATTTCTAACGGCTGGAAATCAACTCGTAAGGAAAGAAGAAGATTGACTGCTGGAAATATGAAGATGGAAAGATTGTGGCTGATTGTGTGCAAAGGCTATAAGGAAGTCTCCAATGTTCTATTGGGGATTCCACATTAAAAAGGAGAATAAGAACAAGTGCATATACATACAACTCTCGAAGAACATCATAGTGAGCTATCTCTTAAAAATCTGTCAATCATATTGAGAACTTCATCTTGCTTATTCTACGCTAGGTTGAGTGTTATTATTGAACTTTATTGTAAAAGGGATTTCACACCCTTGTCTGATATTAAAACAATTTTTGTAAGTGATTTTTGAGTAGAAAAATTATTTGGGTTTATGTGTGACTAGCGCCAGAGTCTTAGTTAGTTGGGTGTGGATTTGGAGTAATCGCTCGTTGTAAGGTTCTTTAGCACCCGCAAAACTAGAGGTTTGTAACAACTATCGGAGATAGTGCAGCAATTTCCGAGTAGGACACCTGGGGAGTGGAGTAGGCCGTGAAGTTGCGGATCGAACCACTATAAAATCATCGTGTTTGATTTCTCTTTCCCTTATTCTTTTGCTTTCAGTTTCTGCATATCTAAATTGCATAAGAAAATTGATATAATTTTGAAATCACACTTGGAGTAGAATAGCTTGCATAATTGGTTGAATAGTCGATATCAAAGCTCTAAAATCTGCTTATTAGTTTTCTGTTACTGTGTTGCTGATTTTTCTGCGTTAGCTCCATTCTGCTGCTGTGCTGATTTATTTTTGTCGTGCACTTAGTTTTTAAATTGTAGAAAGTCAATGTGACACCAAATTCACCCCCTTCTTGGGTTACTTTTGGACCAACAAGCATGTTGTACGATTTTCTCTTTACGAGAGTAGTAGATGTTCGATTATCGTTGTGGAGTCACATTTTCACCTCTTTATGGTTAGTTTAGGTTTCTTATACGTATTAAAGAAGAAGAAGAAAAAAAACTTGTAGTCCTAGGAAAGGTAAAGAAGTGATCAATTTCTCAATAGGGTATTCAACTTAGAGGGTGTTCATTTCAAACACCGGCATTAAGCATCATGTATAATTGTTGTAAAATTTAAGGATGCTCAGGAAATGTAAGGGTGTTCAATCGATCATTCCTTCTAGAACCTGGCTATAATTGATTGCTTAAAAGGTGGATCGCTTTGATGAAAATGGAAGAGAAAATAAGGGTTTAACTTACGAAAACAGGGTCGGTACTATGTGGCTTTGGGGAACCTCTTTCAGGATCAGATTAGTATGTGTTGATCACTTAAAAGTCGTTTTGAAAAATATGCATACTAGAATCAACTTGATCCGATACTAAGAGTGACATAATTGATTTTAAATAATATGGGCGACTACTACCAAATTATAATACTCTTCGTTGGCCTTCTAGAGACAAATATACATTCGACTATGTAGTTAATAATGCCAGATGAACTTGGTTTTTAACGTGCATAATTTGTTTGCTCAGCTAGTATTACATAACAAAAGGTTTGGGCGCATCATTGTCTCGGAAGGAGCCCACCAAAACTGCATAAGAAACGTGTTGTACATTTGGCGCACAAAACCAACTCCAAAGACGTATAGGAAGCAGGGTCCTAGGGCTCGTCTTGAGTCCAAAAACTTAGATCCGAATTGTTCAAGTTTGTATAACTCAACCAAATCGGTAGAAATCAAGTCGTTTGGACATCAATAACACAATGATCAAAAACATTGTTCTCGAAAAATTGGACGGCAAATATAAGTGCAAAATGCACTTTAAAATAGATTTTATCTGATCATACCATTCTCATTCTCCGATCAACTTGATTTTTTTGCAAAGATGTACTATTTGTTAAGCTCTACAATATGAACATACCGAACGGTTTGGATTTACTTTCGATTCGACTAAGGGTGAGCCCTGTATTAAAGGCACAACACGATTGCAGCCCTACGATTAACTTCTCCTTTGATAATGAGCCATGAAGTGCAAAGATGCATGCATCAATGATCAATCAAGTCAAATACTAGCAGGGCTTAAGTTTTAAGCATTGTATTGCAATGATCAAATTTCTATATTTGGAAAAAGTGGGTGGCCAAAAAAGATGATGAAGATGGAGGAGGAGGAGGGGGGACCAGGGGATGCTGCCGAGCGGGTGCAGAATAGTCGATTCGGTCGTTCATCTCAGCATGAACGGTTTGGATCGAATTTAAGTGCATACAAATTGTATACAAATCTGTACCGTTCATTGTTCGGTTAAAATCCAAGCCGTCGATTGCCGAGATAAGCGGCCAGATCGACCGCTCTGCACCACTTTACAAGAAGATGCTTGGGAGCATCTCGGAGGTGGGGTGGTTGAGGTTAGACAAATTATGAAGGATAATGCATTGCATGCAACGACAAGATTATTTAGGGCGGTTGCTAGACTATGAATTATCCCACACGATTAGATGCATGCGCATGTGGTCGGTTGTGAATTGCATTGAGCTAAAAAGTAACACTCTCTTCTTTGATCACAATATTGTCTTTGTTCTTTTCCTCTAGCTATTCTCTCTGTTCCTTTTAAGAGTGAGAGGTTAAAAATTGATTGTGAAAATTAGTTCCCGTGCTATGGTACTATACTTTAAATAATAAATGGGCTTAGTTGGACGGGCTTGGGAAATGAAATTGTAAGAGGATGCACAAGTCTCGTTACTCTCTAGTATAAGCTCGGCCTGAACTCAGCCCGAAGAACGTGCACCCCTCGTTATTACCTTGTGCAAGGTTTTATATAACAGTATCGAGACACGTAACGATAATAGTTGAGGTGCAATCTTGATATATGGAGTAACGAATGACATATAATCGGTATCGGTTGTAGCTATTGTAAATTTTTAAAACTCATTTTAGAGGAAAAAAAATTTAATGCCCAAATCACCCTTAACAGTCGAGTATTGGTTGTAACATTCGTGAATCAATTTGTGAATCTGAAATGGATCGTTACGTAATGGGAACTGACCGATACGCATGTGATTTTCCCCTCTCACCGATATTACTAGGGTGTAATAGTATCGAGATGCCGAAAAACCGCAACATGTCAACCATTACATTATGCAACAGATGATTTTTAAAACCTTGACCCTACATTGCCAAAAAAATAAAAAATCATACTCTTAGGCTCCGTTTAGTTGTCGAGAAAGTTGTGTGGGAAATTGATTCCCAGAAAAAGTGAAGTGAGGTGAAGTAAAAGAAAAAGAAAATTATTTTCCTGTGAGTGTTCATTTGACAAAAGAATTTTGCAAGAAAATTTAAGATTTAGTTGTTCATTTGTCAGGAAAAAGAAACTTTTGGGAAAATTTTGTGAGTGTTCACTCATTTTCCTTTTCCCGCGACGCAAAATCTTGTGTTTTTTGCAGGATCACTTTTGCAGGAAAGTAATTCCTGCAGGAAAACTTAAATTGGTAAATCCTAGAATTTTCCTGCCAACTGAACACTAAGAAAGTTATGGAAAAATTAATTTTTCCATCCTTTCCTGTACTTTCCTGGCAACTGAACAGGGCCTTAAAGTAACGATATTTAGGTGAGATAATGAAGTTTTTCTAAACTAACATAAACTTCTCACTATATCTGCCTCAATCATAAAGTCCATGTCCTAATCAAATAAGGCCATATAATTAACCAAATTGAAGGACCAAGGTGGGGGTGAAGTCTAGGCCATTTCCAAGCACTTTCCTCCATCAAGCTAGTGTAACATATAAAACATGTCATAATCAGATAAGAGACACATGAATCTGAGCAGAAAGAGAGAGCCATTTTTGCTTACTTTTACCTCAGTCAATTACCTCTAATTTTAGAGAGTCGTGCATCATTTACTCTTTGCCTCTACTAGGGCAATTTTGCTCCTAATTGTATGGTAGTGAAAACAACTTGGAAAGAAAAGCTAAAGTGTCTCTAGTCAAAATTAGGTTGATGGGAAAATCAAATTTTTATGCAACGGGGAATGTCCCTCGTGCTATTTTCTGAGGTTGATTTCTTGTTCCATCACCAATATTCGCCTCAATAACAATAGAAATCCTCCGAAAGTTGGGCGACGGAGTTGGACCTCCTCGCCCTCTCCCTAGCTTCTTCCAAAAATAGAAAAGGAAATAGTTAGGCATGCTGGCAAAAGAAACTAAGTAGTACAGTTGAACTATAATTGGTCCATCACTCGTTTAAGCTTGTTCGATTGTGCGTGTGAGTTGAACTTGAGCTCGAGCTAAAATATGCCTGACTACCGACTCAATTCTCACATACACAAATGTCATAGTACAATACATTGATATCCATGTATGATAATGTGAATACGTATTGATGTATAAAAGCAACAAGATGATGAATATTGTAGCATATTTATAACTTGATTTTTGCTTTCGATATGAACTCCAAAACTCGAGCTTAATAATATTTCAGGAATCAAGTTCGAGCTCGTTCAATTCTATATGAGTCAAAAAGCTAATCTAATAGAGCTCAAGTAATTAACAAATGAATCAAACTTGAACCCGACTCGTACGAATAATTAGAAATTACGAACCCTCCAAAAAAAGAGAAGCCATCTATCGGAATATATACCCTGAAACTAAGCCATGTGCCTCATGAGAGTTAGGCTGAGACACAGGGTGGGGGAAAGCACCAAACTGGCAAAGCAGAAAGGAAACCCATAAATGAGGACCACCAAAACAAAATGACGTTTGGTTTACAACTGAGAGGTTGCAGCCGTGAATAAGTCGTTTGCAGAGCTGCACGATCTCAACAGTCCGTTTCAGCATAGGACGGTTTGGATTTTAAAAAAATTATTCGCTATAAAAGTTTAACTCTTCACGCGAATAATTTTTTTTTAAAATCTAAACCGTCCAATACACTTTAAACACATGCCGTAAAAGATTATTCACGGAAAGCTACGTAATAAAGTTTTCCTTGACGATTGGATGCCAGATTACGGACTCATGTGCGTCAAAAAGACAAGTCTACTGGCTTCTACAGGCCATTGTAATGGATTCATATTCTCTCGTAAAATTACAAGCAATACTATTGATACAGATGCTTAACACAGATTAATGAGTTACAAATATTGCTCGATGAACGTGATATATATCAACTCATCAAATGGTTC
This sequence comes from Rhododendron kiyosumense, assembly GCA_019656275.1. Lineage (NCBI taxonomy): Eukaryota > Viridiplantae > Streptophyta > Magnoliopsida > Ericales > Ericaceae > Rhododendron > Rhododendron kiyosumense. The sequence goes on from BPLS01000187.1 coordinate 567,865, forward strand.
CAGACACGTCTATCTCCTGATCTACGTCCCAAGAATCAAATTTTTTCGAAATCATTTTACCGAAGAAATAAAGATCTTCATTGTAGCAGCGGGTTGACCGCGAAAACTAAAATTCTTACGTAAATTGGAAAAGGACAAGGGGAGATTTTAAAATTTTATTACAGCAATTTAGTGGAGGATATATCTTTGCCGATCGAATGAATATGATCAAACATTGTTAAAATATGACATTTATTGTCGTAATATTTTACTAATCAAATTAACTAGTGTTGGAACTAGATCATGCATTTATTAATTCCCAGATTTTGGTCATTCGGCATGGAGTATATAACTTTTTCCTTTCAATACATGCAGGCAGATATTTTGGATAAAATCATTAATCACCAATTAGTCCAAATCTTCATTCCTGGTTCAGACTAAATCCTTAATCTTGGCAAGAATTTGTGTAATTCTCATGTTCATACTATTTTTAGTTGCAGCCAGCTGCATCTCTTTTAGATCAAGGAAAAACGAATAATTGCAAACGTACAATTAGCAATTTGGAACAGTTATGATGCAGACGGGTAATGGTGTTAGCTAGGAAATAGTGGAACCCTAACACCAGACATAGGGAATAAGAATTCAAGACAAAATCAAAATACGTACAATCATACTAGATTTACGTATGCTTAAGAAGCCCAATTAGGACACCTCCTGGGGTGTCCAAAATTAATCCCCCGCCAAGGAGATGTATACATGCCGAAACACATACAAACAAAGGAAACGTATTCCTCCGCCAAGGAGTTGTATACACGGTGAGACACACACAAACAAAGGATACGTATTCCTCGAACATTTTTTGTCTGTTCGCTGCCCGTGTCCGACTTCTTTATCCTTCTACCAAACGACTCGTGACAGCCAAAAAAAACTACAGTGGGTTAAAAAAGATTCTCCACGTGGTCTGTTTCTTCAAATTGGGCAGTGAAATTTATTACTTTTGATACCTTATACGGATAAGGATGAACTTTGAGTTAAACTCGGCGAATCAAACCTTCAAGTACTATGAATTTGGCTGTTACCTGGGAAAAGCCAATGCCATGCAAAGTAGCAGTGGCTTGCTGTCTGTAACCTACGCAGCTAGGGTTCTGTGTTGGAAAGTGTGCCAACGAATTACTACCAAGTTATCTCTCTATTCTAGAAGAAAGCTGCTACACACATACATTTATGCACAGATTGTGCACTGATTTTATTGTGGGGCCCACTACGGATCCCACACAAATCATTCGAGCTGTTCATTAAATGTAAAATATTTTTTCAAGGGTTTCCATAAAAAATAAGCTCAATCCGATACATATAGATACTTCATCCAACTATCTAACTTTTCATTCAGATTTTCGGATAATGAAAAGTTATATAGTTGGATTGAGCACCTATAAATATCGGATTGAGCTTATTTTTTACGGAAACTCTTGAAAAAATGTTTTACATTTAATGAACGGCTTGGATATTTGTGTGGGACCCATGGTGGGCCCCACAACGAAATCTATGCACAATCTGTGCACAGATTGTATGTGTGTGTAGAATTATTGATTCTAGAAATGCACTGCCTAAGTAGAGCCGGTCTTAACTGTTCAGGAGTTTAAAACGAAAATAATAGATGAGGCTCTTTTGTCGGATTATTAAGGGATAAAAAAGTACAAGGGGCACTTGAAATTCAAAATTTTTTGGAGGCTTAAAGCGGCCGCAACACAAGTTTTAGATTGGGACTGACTCTGTGCCTAAGGACTGGTCCCGTTCGTTTTGGGATTTTGGATTTATAAGTATAATGAGTGTAGAGAGAAATAGAGTAATGATTGGAGAAAAATGAGAATAATGATTGGAAAGAAATAGGATAATGATTAAAATCTAAAATCCAAAACTCCAAAACGAACAGGCCGTGTTTATCAAATAATAAAAAAAAAGGACTAGGGTGTTCAAGAAATCCTAAAAATTCGGATCAAATCGTTGTTGTTTTAGTGGTTTGGTTATGTGCTTAGAAAAGTAAGGATCGATAATTTTAATTTGAATGTTAGTTTTTACTTAATAGGAATTACAGTTGATTACCGAACTGGTCTAATCTCCAGGACTTGTATATATGTGCCTTTATACATACATTTGGAGGTAGAAAATTGAGTTGCATTAACAAAACGGATCCAGATCCTCTACGAGGATTCTCAAACAATGGTCCAGTTTGTTATAGAACTATTCTTACTATTCTATGTATTGTTCCAATTTTATCAGATGTCTTCGAAAGACAATTATTCTTAGTATTTTGTCCACTAGATACATGAACTATTTTACGATTTCGTGATTTTACTCCATAAAAGTAATTTAGGGCTAACATGATAAAAATTGTAAATGGAACTAAAATCGGGCCGGTCTTCTAGTGTGGTCCTTAGGAGGTGTTTTCGGTAGGCAATAACTTAAAGATCACTTGTTGCTAATGAAAAAAGTAAGTTGTTTCTACTAACCAATAAACCAAGGCAGTGGCAAGGCTATTAGTCCAGCTTAATCGAAACTCAAGTTTGAAAGGGCTACAGCCCCCTGATCCAACTTAAAGGAATGGGTTGAATCGGGAAGCAGACTGCCTGACTATGAAGAGCTTAGAGTCTATCGGAAGAGGATGTGGTGGTAACCCCCGTAGGTTCATCTAGAGTCAGGCGTCCAAATATGACCTGACATGTCAAATGGATAATTTAGCATTTGAACTAACTTAAACCCGTATGTCATTCCGTAATTTGACATCTTATATCTCATGTCAACTTTGACTTTTGCTGCACTTTACTCCCCAAAACTTCAATTAAACTGAGAATACACCTAAATAAGAAATTTGACATATTGGTTAAAGTGGTTATTCTAGACATGCTAAAAAATTCTCTATTGTCATCAAATTGTCACATAAGCTTTTAAAATGATTTGATGTCTCCACTTTTGACTTCTTTCATCTTTGGTTGGAGATGCTCCAAGTTGTTCAGAAATGTCAAATTATTTTTCCAAACCAATAAGTTAATTGTTGAAAGAGACTAATTCTTGAAAAATGTCAAATTGTTTTCACTTACCAATAAGTTGTTAGATCATATGCAAAACTTGTTACTTAATGTGAACAACAAGCTAAAATACCATAAATTATTGCCCCAAATTGTTAATGGAAACATGGCCTAACATCAACGACAAGTACTTATATTTTTCATATCCACGTATATAGACCATAAATAATACTCCATTTGTCACTTTTTAAGTGTCTACTACGGTTATTTGTGTTATTTTCAATAACTTATATCTCTCGACATATATTATAATTTATGTTTTTGAAATCATTGTCTTATAGAAATAATTAAGATATATCAAACAAAATTCATATTGCATATTTTTAGCAATATATATTATGATATATAGGCAATTAAAAATGACACGCAAAACTGTAGATAACATTTAAGAAGGGTCGCATGGAGTAGTTACTTTGACTCCACTATCGGTTTGGGGCACACCCTCCATGTGTACATGTGGAAGTGCAAGTGAAAATATTTGGGGGATGGGAGAGTGGATGGATAGTTTTTCTCGAGGGTGGGGTGAGTGGTTGAGTTTTAGTGATTTTACTATTTTATCCTAAAGTTAGTCATGTTACGTCAAAACGTATGTAAAATTTGGATTTAGAATAAGACAAAAGTGAAAATCATTTTTTGACACGGCTTAAAAAACAAGTAACACCAAAAGCTCCTCCCCTTTATACAGATTCGTAGGTTGGAAATTGGAATTAATGCTTGACGAACAATTTAGTTTTCCTAACAATTAAAGGTAGCTAGAAATTTCTCTGGTCTATACAGTTTGTAGTATTTAAATCAATTAAATAGTAGTAGTAAATTTTTGCAACATTTTTTTAATTTCTTTTAAACAATAGTAATTTGTAAAGGCTGACAATCGGCAGCATCACATTTTTACCAGGAAGTGTTACAAATGTCAGGTGACAAAAGAGACCATGCATCCTTGTGTTTCCTTTTTCTGTTCTTTTCTTTTTTTTTTTAACAACCGGATGTTGGGCTAGTTTGCACGCACTCGACTAAGTCTGGGACTCTGAAGTTAACTATTAAGCAAACTATTGTTAAGGAAATAGAATTCCGTATTACTTGAGAGTGAAATAAGTGATTACTTAATAACATTTGGTACATTTTCACTCATTGTCAATTTATTTTAAGATTGATATAAAGTTTTCATATGGTATCATAGCGGAGCCCATTCCACTTCACATTTTAAAAATTTGCAATCCACACCCCACGATAAAAGTCCAACAAAAAGGCTATATGATGATAAGGCACAAAAAGTGGCAACACGTAACAAATCTCAAATGCGATGCATGTAAGGAGGGATGTTAAGGAAATAGAGTCACACATTGCTTGAGAGTGAAATGAGTGACCACTTAATAATATTTGGAACATCTCCACTCATTGCCAATTGGTTTTGAGATGGATATAAAATTTTCACATGGTATCAGAGGGGACCATTTCACCTCATATTTTAAAAATTTACAATCCACAGTGCCCCACAATGACAAACCAGCAAAAAAATTGCACGATGATAGGACCCAAAAAGATACCACAAGCGATAGACCTCAAATGCAGCTGCACATGAGGGGTGATGTTAAGAAAATAGAGTCTCCACATTGCTTATGAGTGAAATAGGTGATCACTTAATAATATTTGAGACATCCCCACTCATTGTTAATTAGTTTTGAAATGAATTTAAAGTTTCAATAACTATCAGTGGCCCCAAAAATTGCAATATATGACTTTTATGAAATTCGAACTCACGATCTCACGGGGACAAGCCGTTTAGTTGCTTTCCCAATGCATACCCACAAAGCCAAACCCCTTGGATTATTCATGCACATGAGTTGATAAGGCCGAACCTCCCCTCATCTCTATATGGCTCTATTCCCACTCCCCACCTCCTCCTCCTCAGTGTATTTATTACCTCTCCCCTTGCCCTTCACTTCAGTGCATTTCTCTTATTAACAACCCTTCTCTCTCTCTCTCTCTCTCTCTCTCTCTCTCTCTCTCTCTCTCTCTCATGGCGGTGTCAAAAGAAATCGCCCGCACAGCAGTTGGTATTCTTGGTGGGTGAATTTGGTCTTCACATGCAACACATCTAATGTGTTTTCCATTCTTCTGTTTTTTCACACAAAAAATTCTAGTTGCAGTGTGAGAGTGTGTGTGAGAGAGAGAGAGAGAGCGCTTTCCCATATGGTCTTTCTTTCTTTTTCTTTATTGAAGTTTTGGACAACAGTAGTGTTTTCTTTTTAGCCGGAGACAATACTGATGTGGGTTTAATTTGTTTTGTTTGGTTTTCAGGAAACATCATCTCAATCGTCTTGTTCTTGTCACCACTGTAAGCTTCGCACCTTACTATCTATTTGTGTACGGATGGTGATTGATCATACAATTACTACTCCATCTAAAGTGGAATATTGATGTGTAATATCTTAATTTATTATTGATATGGTCAATAACTACTAGCCATTAGCCATGTCACTACACCGTTATTTAAACTGAATGACGTGTGATATGTTTATTGATGGGATCAATCAGACCTCATTCATTTAAGGATTTTGAATTTTAGATTTTAATTATTATTATATTTCTCTTTAATTATTACTCTTATTTTTTTCTATATCTCTCTTTAATCATTATCTTTATTTTTAATTATTACTTTATTTCTTTTTACACTTATTATCTACAAATCTAAATCCAAAATCCCAAAACGAACGGGGTCTGATTGTTACTAGCCACGTGATGACTACACACTTATTTAAAGTGAAAAAAACAGTTAATATCAGTTTACTGCCGGTGATGACGTGTGATGACTACACCTTATTTAAAGTGAAAAAAACGGTTAATATCGATTTACTGCCGGTGATGACGTGTGATGACTACACACTTATTTAAAGTGGAAAAAACGGTTTATATCGGTTTACTACCGGTGATGACGTGTGATGACTAAGTGACAAAAATGGTTAGTATTGATTTACTACCGGTGATGACGTGTGATACGCTTATTGATCATAGGATTAATTATTTTAATATCCACGTCAATCTATACGTTTTTCTGTTTCAATTGAGGAAAAGGTAAATATCAGTTTATAATTTGCAACGGTGCGTGCCATCTTTATTTCATGAAGAATAATGTTTGTGACAAGCCAAAATTTCATTTGACGCCGGTATACAACTCAAATGACGTGATAATTTGTTAGATCATGGATTTCTCGTTTGATTATTTGAATTGGGATTCTCCATTTAATCAACGAATAGATTAATAAGATCATAAACCAGATTATATATTTACTTTTCTCTGTTAACAAATAATTAATACTACTATCAGCAACAATGATATGGGATGAACCTTCCCGAAGGATTGGCCTGGTGGTCTTGGCCTACAACCGGTTTGTTCACTCCTAGGTCTTAGGTTAGATTATCATTGTTAGCAATTCTTAGGACCACCTCAGCAACATGCGTAAAGCATGTGAAACGGATGTGGCGTGCAACTGCTAGTTCGAGACAACCTGCGTTAAAAAAACAAAGGTATTTTATGGTGATCACATTGGGAAATATCATACTTTGTTTGAGTTCGATCTACCTGATAAGTAACAATTGTGATTATGGGACTCATTAACTGATGTAGTTAATGCATTCAAGTGAATACACAAATGTGGTCTCAAAATCCAAAAGCATGCTCGATCATAAGATTATTGAGAACAAAATAATCTTAAAGGATTTACTACTTTAATATGTATACATCTTCCACATTTCAACATACTTTTACATATTTCAATGCATTTTTACACTATTCTGCGCACTTTTAGTATCTTTAAGGCATCGCTCAATCGGATCTGAGATTTTATTTGTGAAGATATTGAAGGTTTGCCTTTGTCAAACTCTCAGGCCCACTTTTATTCAAATATGCAAAAAAGGGTCAGTAGAGCAGTTCTCAGCGGCACCCTATCTGGCAACACTGATCAACTGCAGCCTATGGGTCCTTTACGGGCTGCCGATGGTGCACCCAAACAGCACCCTGGTCCTGACCATCAATGGGGCCGGGGTGGTGATCGAGCTAGTTTATCTGCTTCTCTTCCTCCGGTACTCTGATCGGAGGAAGAAACTCAGAGTTGTAGCGATAATGCTGGTTGAATGCATAATTCTAGCAGCCTTGGCCATTTTGGTCATGACTCTGGCCCACACGACCAAGGTTCGGTCCACCACTGTTGGAAGTATAGCCCTGGTGGGTAATGTCCTGATGTATGCTTCGCCGTTGGCGGTCATGGTTAGTCTTTCCTACCTTCCCTTGATGTAACATCTTGTTATACATTATTTTCAATGACAGAAAGATTGGGAGAAATTACTTTTTGTGTTTCTAGACATTGCTCATCTCTATCAAGAAAGTATGTGAAATTAATGCACACGCTTTCCTGTAGAGATGTGGCAAGTACTATCTCCAAAAATGAGAGATTTACTATGGAGAAATCCTATACTCTCTTTGCAACACGCGATGTGAGATTCATACACATTGTTTCTGCTAAGGCACCGTTTCTGCTAAACTAAAAGTAGTGGGGACTACAACTTTTTTGTTTTGTCCTTCTTCAAATTTAATTTTTTTGTGTTGTTAATTTTGTGTCAAGCTTTTATGTATTATTGGTTCATCTCGATGACAGGAACCGAAAAAGTTAAAAAAAATGACTTTACCCAAGTATTTTAGAAAATATCCAAGAAAAAGTTCTTAAAAAATGCAACTTTTTGGGTTTTTGCTCAGATATCTCATATCTCCAAAAATAATCGTGTAAAAGTAATAATTTTATTACTTTACCAATTCCTCTCGTCAAGATGAACAAATAAAAAAAATTGGCGCAAAATTTACAAAAGCAAAAAAAAAATTAAATTAAGGACAAAAAAATGAAAGTTCTCATCGGTAGGTTTTAGTTTAGCGGAAACAAGACCTAAATACTCCTATCCTTTTGCATTCATACTTTACTACTTCTATGGATGAAATTTCTCGAATAATTTATTTTTGATCGATATATAGTTGATTGATTAAATTACTGATACCATTCATCTTCTTAAGATAAGATAAGAGATAGTCCTATATATATTTTGTGATGCAGAAAATGGTGATTACAACAAGAAGCGTGGAGTACATGCCGCTTTCTCTTTCCTTGGCTTCCTTAGCCAATGGCATTTGCTGGACTACTTATGCCGTCATCCGCTTTGACCCCTTCATTGCTGTAATCTCTCTCTCTCTCTCTCTCTCTCTCTCTCTCTCTCTCTCTCTCAACTAGTTGAGACAGCAAGGAGAACGGCAAACATATACGGCGGATAAAAAAAAAATAACATACCTCTATAGGAGTACATTTTATTTGTAAAATTTAAATCTGATCAAGAATATTAGTGATAATTTATAAATGTAAAAAAACATTAAAAAAAATTCCCATGCAAACTTTCAACGACGTAGCAAAATGCAGTGCCAATTTCGGAATGATAAGTGGGTGTGTGTAACGATTTGCAATCTTATTACAACTATACATATATTTACACACACATACTTGAACTCGCTTATTTGAACTTGAGCATATGGAGCGTGTTAGTTCTACGCATGGGCGGTGGATCGAGTTTACGCACCCCATGAGACAGAATTTGCACAAGCATGTGCGGTAGACGGTAGCAGAGTTTTGATTGATTAATATGAAACCGAATGACCAAAAAGGGATAACATCATTGTGTGAGAAAAGAAATTAGAGGAGGAAATAATCTAATCACAATATACATTGTAAAATAGAAATCATTTTGTTTTTTTTTTTTTTTTGTGCGGAGTGATTTTCGCACTTCATTTTTTATAAACTTCACTCCCCATTTTGTCTTTTAGCTATGTTGCCATTAAATGTGCCGAAAGGTGAGATCATTAAGGGCAATGTTGTAACTTCACATGAGTAAAAACAAAAAGGGAAGTGCGTTTATACGAAAGGGGTGCGAAAATCACTCTTCTTTTATGTTTCCATTTTGCAACTACTCAGATAGAAGAAGAAATCTTGGGTTGTTTCCTAGCTAATTGGGCCCTTTTTTCAGGTACCAAATGGGTTGGGCATAGTTTTTGGGTTGGCCCAGCTTGTACTGTACGCCACATTTTACAGATCAACCAAGAAACAGGCATTGGAAAGGCAAGTGAAATGGGAAATGGGCCTGGCCGCGACTACCATTTCTGGACTCGACTCCACAAAAACAAGCAGGGTGGCCCAGACTGGTCATGAATCATACGTAAATGGGACTTGATTGATTAACTCCGTTGTGCCAAGCCGGGTTTCCCATGGGCCTGAGCCCATTTATAAGGGCCCAGTAATAACATGCTTACTTGTCAGAATAGAATAGCTTTGTCATATACTGCTACTAGTATGTATTGAATCCTGAAGTAGGGAAATGCCATACATTACCCAAATGGTCTTCCTATTGGGTTCATCTATTTATCTTCGATTTCTCATTACGAATATGTTCTCGGCATGCCACCCTTTCCTCTGAAATTAAAAAGATTATCAGACGTTCTTGCATTTTTTGTCGAGGGAGAAGGGCTTGCGAAGGCGACTGAGAACATATGTACAGCTACAAACGTAAAGATATGCCCAGGGATAAAGTTGTGAAACGAATAAGTTGGGCTCGTTAAAAGCACGATCGATAGTTGCTCGTAAAGAATTAAGCCAAGTCTCTAGATATTTTGAAGCTCGTCAAATTGGGCAACACTCAAACTTCGGTTGATCAACCTATACTGCAACACACTCCAAACTATCGTTGTACAAACTAGTGTCGAACGTAAAGTCATGCCTGAGTAGCTTGATTTATACTAATCTGCTCAATCACTTAAGAGACCAGTTCAGAAAAAGTGATAAACAATCAAAATCCTAAACACAAATTTGACCTGGCTATTTTAAATCTAAATCGAGAAAGTTTCGAGCCGAACGTGGATCATGTCTATGACCTTGTCCTCTTCAGTCCTCTGCCACTTACGTGGGATTTCTTAGCATTGGAAATCTTCTCTCTGATTGCTAGTCGGATCACTTGATTGCCAAAATATTTCACACATGCTTGCCAGTCTTCATCACAGGTAATGAATATCGGCTCTTGATCCTCATCCTCATACTCGACAATGAAGGCCTTTGACTTCAGTCTTTTTGCCACTGCTTCCTGCAACTCTGCAAAACTAGATTCCGAAGAAAGCTGAAATCTCAAATTACCTTCTCCATATTTTGCCTTTATGGTCACAGCATCTTGTCTTGCACCCAAAAGAGTCAATATCTCCTTTTCTCCCTGTACTTCAGGGGGTTTAGAGCCTGATGAATTTTGTTGAACGGAATTATTTACAAGCATGGGCTCAACGAGAGGGCATCCATCACCATTCCACCATGTGATTCCATTCTGCCTACAGTGGCGTTTAAACGTAGATTCGCTAACTGCACAAACAAGCACGTAAGTAGGGCACATATCTATGTGGATACGTACAAATATGTATTGTTACTTCAAAACAATCCAGCTTTATTCAAGCAGAGGAACTAAGCATGTTATGGAAGACTGGAAGCAAGATCTCCGAATTTAGAAGCTTACCACCGAGGGTCTTTGCAGCGTCTACACGTTTCTGGCCAAAAAGTGGTCGGAGATCATCTAAAGTAATCGAACGCTTAGTCCTATACTTTCTCTTTGGTGTCTCAATTGTATTTTTCTTCTTTGAATGCGATATAGCGATGCAACTCTTTTCTGCACTTTCAACTTTTTGTCCAATGTTCTTAGCACCTAATTCCCCAAATATTCGTTCTTCGGATGAATCTAGCTGAATAATCTCCACGCCAGGCCGACGCTCGCACGTTTGGTTGTATTGAACCCCCGAATTGAGTTTCTGGTCCATAACATTGTTGGCTTTAACACATCTTCCTTCTAGAGAATACCCCTACATTGTTGCCCATTGGCAGTCCAGCAGAGTAATTAGTAATTTTGGAATTGCATGATTTCCCAGAAACTTGACAAACCAATGATAACTTCATCTTCATGGACAACAATGGTAATGAGATGCTAAGCTCTTATGGGTCATGCATATCACATAAAACTCGGAATATTTGCAACGACTGTTAGTATAATTTGTCGAGCAATTTATTTGAGAGTGAGGGAAAATAAATCTAGGTTAAAGTTATGTTTCTCAAAGTGAACTCAATGCTAATTTGATGAGTAGAAAACCCACGATTTCCACCACTCATTATGGGTCCCATTGTGCGATGTAATTTGAACCGTTCATCTAGTAGGACCTGCAGAGTAGCACGTCCATGCAAAAAATCAACTATTTGGACATCGATAGTATTTCAAAAATTGAATTTTGACATACTCCGTATAAAATAGATGGCCATGGATATTTTTTTAACTTTAAAGAATCAAACTGTCCATTTTACAAACCAAAATTCAATTTTTGATATACCTATCAATATCCGATCAAGCTGATTTTTTGCGTACATAAGCTACTTTTCGGGTTCCACAAAATGAACAGTTCATATTACTACAATAAATGCACGATGAGGCCCACACATGGCAGTGGTGGAAATTGGGGTTTTCCGCTCAAGGTGGAAAGAATGTAATCTCCCAAAGGAAAGATGATGGATTGTTAGATGCAATTTTGTTATTTACCACTCCAAATATTTGCTAAAGCCTAAAACACTAGCCACCAAAATATTTCCTGAATAACATGAATTTTGAAATTCAAAATAAAGAACATTAAATGCAAACAAGGGTGGAACCGAATCCTACAGAGGCAACCCGTTAACATCAAGCATAACACACTGCACAACGGTCTCAAAAGAAAGCTTATAAGATGTCAAAGAAGTGACTCAAAGAAGGGTTGCACACTTGCACTCCTCCAACTTGCAACTAAACAAAGTAGAAATCAAAAGTAAATATTTACCATTCCTCTCTCCCGACACTTTTCTCAACGCATCGATTCAGTAAATCTGGAAAACTAGGAGAGTTATCCAAGATAAACTGGAGCACAGTGTCCTTGTCAGTTATGCATTATAAACTTGTGTGGCTATAAATAAAAGTAAATATTTTCTCATTGCGGTTATGAAAATAAGTTTGCACGGTTGTGATCAAGAGAGCACCTCTACCATGTTAAGTTTGTATGGCTGAGAGTAACGTGCAGAAAGGAAGAGAAGACTAACCTGAGCATTACTCTCTTCCACTTTCAAGAACTGAACTATATGGTTCATTTCGGCACCAATCCAGCAACCTGCATATAGAAACTGGAAGTTGTAAACCCTCTGTGATCTCATGGCAAAAGAAACTGGAATGCTGCCATTGTCTATGCAAAACTGGATGATTTGCAGGATGAGCACATAAGAGGATACCAGAAACATATTACCGTGAAATTAACATGATAGGCCACTGTCAGATACTTTTACGAAACTGAGGTAAACAAGCAACTCCAAATCCATTACAACCAGCTAACATATAGGAAAAAGAATTGGAAAATGGTAACACAAAATCAGACATGCTACAAAAAAGAACAGGAAGGAAGACCTCTACATGAAGCATCCATGGTTATACAAAGACATACGAGCTGTACAACCAAATAGCCTGCTCCACGAAACAGCAGCATAACATAGCACACACAGCCACTCTAGCCTTCTTAGAGAGAACTGAGAGTACAACATGATGCTAATCTAAGCTATTTAAATATAACTTCTATTTGTTTCAGAATCTCCATGGACATGTTTCATGCCAGACACAAAAACTATCAAAAACAAAAAAATTTGAAGCTTTTTCTTTTTCAACTTGGGAGGCTGGAGAAAGATTAAAATCTTAACAAGCACGTAAATAGAGCACATATATCAGGGTATGTACCCATATGTATTGTTACTTCAAAACAAACCAGCTTTATTAGAGCAGAGGACCTAAGCATGTTATGGAAACAAGAACAAGAGTAGAAGCAAGATTTTCGAGTTTAGAAGCTTACCACCAAGGGTCTTTGCAGCGTCTGCACGTTTATGGCCAAAAAGTTGGCGGAGATCATCTAAAGTAATCAAATACGCAGTCCTATACTTCCTCTTTGGTCTCTCAGTAGTACTTTTTCCTTTCAAAGGAGATATAGTAATGCAACTCTTTTCTGCACTTTCAACTTTTTGTTCAATGTATTTAACTCCTACTCCCCCAAACATCTTTTCTTTTGATGAATCTAGCCAACGCATGAACTTTTTGATGGATTGATAAAAGTACTTGATGTCTGAACGACGGTAGGCTTCAACATATCTTCCTTCCAGAAAAAACCCCTACATTGTTGGCGATTGGTAGTCCAAAAAAGGTAATTAGTAAATCTGGACTCGCATGATTTCCCAGAAAACTTAACAAACCAATGATAACTTAAACTTCATGAACAACAATGAAAATGAGATGCTAAGTTGCTAACCTCTTATGAGTCATACATATCACAAAAAACTTGGAATATTTGCAACGATTATCTATTCTCTAATATATAAAGGGAGAGCACCAATTTGGCGCCTCCCATTTTTGAAGCCCCGTCACAAAAGTGTCTTCCATAATTGCCCATCTAAAAATAACAAATAGTTGTTATGGGCAAAATAGTAATCAATTTAAAACTACCTGTCATAAATTCATAACCACGACCCCACTATTCCCACCCGTCCTAGAAATGTGCGCACATAGTGTGTGCCCACCTTCTAGTTAGTATAATTTGTTATGCAATTTGATGCAATGAAAAGTAAGAGGGAACATATATCTAGGTTAAAGTTATGTTTCTCAAAGTGAACTTAAGGCTAATTTGATACGTAAACAGTTACTGAAAAGGTGATGGATTGTTAGATGCAATTTTGTTATTTGCTACAATGATAGCTGTTGGAATTTTGAATGGATTTTGGGTCATTTACTTCACAGATTCATTGTGGGGGTTACCCAAATTCATTGGGGGGTTTTCCTCCATTATTCTGCTATTCATTGTGGAGGTTTTCCTCCATTATTCTGCCTTTACTCCACGTATTGAAGGCTGGCAGCAATGCAAGGGTCTTGCTCAGCCTATAAAAGGACCAGCATTCTTCACAATTCTACACCAATTCACAGAGCAATTCACCAGCATTTCTGATATAGTGTGAGAGAGAGACAGACGCTGAGTTGGTTCGCCAAGACGTTCTTCGGTGGTGTTCCGACGTTCGTGGTCCGAGCCGGATCAATCCTGGGAGACAGACGCCGAGTAAACTCAACACCCTCCGGTAGGCGGCGAATCTGTTTTAAGAACACCGTGTGAAACACGGGTTTCGGTTCACAAATCCTATTTGTAATTCGGTTTGCATTTCAATTCTGTAATTTCGTTATGTTGATATTCTGTTCGTATGTAAATGTAATAGAGTACGTTCTCTGGATTCCCGATTGAATCATTTTGGATAACAATAGCCACCAAAAATATTTCCTAAATCATACAAATCTGTGTACCCAGTCGCTATCAAGTTGAAATTCATAATAAAGAGCATTAAATGCAAACAGGGGTGGAGTTGAACCCTACAGAGGCAACCTGTGTACATCAAGCAAAACACAGTGCACAATGGCCTCTAAAGAAAGCTTATAATACATCTGTGGTTCTCAATTTGCTCCAGGTCAGTCTTTTTCCACATAGATTGAACTGTAAAATATTGAAAAAGGTGGAACTCTTTAGCCTAAAGAACGGTTTCCGCCACTCTAAACTCATCCTATTTTGCACACCCCAAATGATCCACATAAAAGAAGGGGCTCAAAGTCATGCATTCCTCCTCTTCCCATCATATCAACCCACATTTATGCACCAGATCGGTAACTCTTATTAGAAAACTCAAGACGCCCCAAAGTACCCAGGCGCTATCAAGATCAATCCCCAAAACTCCCACACCATGCAGTGTTAGAGAAGATGAGGACAAAAACCATCTGGCTTGCACCTGTTAATAAGGATTTGTTATCTCTGGAACAATTAAGCAATAGTAAGGATCTTCTCACTAGCTACACACTCACAAAAAGGCCACCATTGAAAGGAAAGCAAATGCCCGTCCCCATCAATCCCGAAAAAAACATTTCACCTCGACCCTCCAATTTAAGTGCAACACATAGAGTCTCAGAAATCATAAACCAAATTAAAAGTCGCATTAACTGACCCTTTCTTGGGAGTTAGGACACGATTTTCCACAGATGCCTCCTTATATAACCACTAGGAAAATAGCAGGAAGTACCTCTCAAGAACATCCTACCCACATCATTTGTCTCATTCGCATCAACCATATGAGAATTATAGAACAGCCAACATAGACAAGCTACGATTTTCCAAATAGTTCGGTGGTAACCATGGAATCAACAATTAGGCATAAGTCATTGCAAAGAATTTTTTCTAACCAAGAATTGAAGGGCTTACAGAACTCAAGTAGTGGCAGACTTATTAAGGGGCACGTGGTGTCACGTGCCCCCACTCTAAATGGAAAAAAAAAAATGTTAGTGTTCTTGCATTTGTTGAATAATTGTACGAGTGCTCCAACATACCACTTTTGTATATGAAAATGAATACATCTTTCTCATGTCATGCCTCAAATTTTTCTCCATTATGTTGGTTTATTTGAGATTGTTGATTTATAGATTGTTAATCAACTTGGGATGTTCTTTTTTTTTTTTTTTGAACGGCAATCTACTTGGGATGTTAATCCACTTGCAGAAATTTAAAATGTCACAGATACAAGTATCTCATTCTCGAAAACCCTTTGAGATCAACTGGAAAGTAATACTTTAATAGTTTTAATTTACAAACTACTTTTGTGCTTATTTTTAGACACTTTTGTAGGAGTAGATATTAAGCATTATAAACTTTTGTGGCTAATAACTGAAATTCTAGGTTAAATATTATCTCATTGCAGTTGATTGTGAAAATAAGTTTGCAAATTTGCGATCAAGAGAGCACCCTCAGTATGTTAAGTTTGCATGGCTGAGAGTAACATGCGGAATGGAAGAGAAGACTAACCTGAGCATTGCTCTCTTTCTCTATGAAGCATTGAACTGTAAGGTATATTCCAGCGGCTTGTGCCCCAACAAAGTTTAGTTTGCATGGCTGGGAGTAAAGTGAAGAAGGGATGAGAGCCTGAGCATTGATCGGTTTGTCTATTGATCCTGCATATGGATGAAATAGTTTCTTTATTTTAGCACTAAAGAACATGAAACTGGAACCTATAAATCATCTGCAATCTCATGGCAAAAGAAACTAGAATGCCGCAATTATCTACGCAAAACCGGAACTGGCAAGATGAGCGGAGATAAGAGGGCATCAGTAACGTATACTGTGAAACATGATAGGCCACTGTCAGATACTTTTGTGAAATTGAGGCAAACAAGGAACTCCAAAGCCATGACAACCAGCTAACATATAGAAAAAAGAAATGGTATTAAGGTTATTTCATCTTAAGATCAGACTTACAAAAAAGAAAAAAAAAGGAGGACCTATACATGACGCATCCATGCTTATACAAAGACATACAACCAACAGACTGCTACATGAAACAGCAGTGTAACAAAGCATACCAGCCACTCTCGTCTTCTTAGAGAGAGACTCAGTGTACAGCATGATGCTAATCCAAGCCATTTAGATAAAACTTTTTTTTCTTCAAAATTTTCATGAACATGTTCCATTCCAGAAACAAAAATTATCGAAAAAATAGAAAAGATTTGTTGCTTTTTCTTTTTCAACTGGGGGGGCTGGAGAAAGATAAAAAAAAAAAAAAAAAAGTTCTCATGTAATGTGAAGGATTAAGAGAACTGAGGCTCAAGAGTTAAACCTAGTTTATGAATTATTTGATTGTTAACAGCAGCTCCTGCCCATAGCCAAATCCTTACTCTGACTTAAGATCTGAGTAAAACCCCTCAAAATACACTTCTTTGAGTTCTACTCCTTTTTTTTTTTTTTTAACTCAAATCAAAGAGACCTAATTCTCATACCAAATTAACGGCTAACTAAGTAGCACAAATCGGACACAGGGACACGACATAGACACAGACATGCACAAGTTGTGGACGTGTTGTACTAAAATATATCCTTGTATTATAGAATCGTATAAAAGACAAAAATATTATCTCTATCAAATTGAGATAGAAAACCACAAATAGTATACAAATTTTTATATAAGTGTTGCACGACTAAACATCCATGGAAAATTTTTACGCTAGTCAAGTTATAAAAAATGCGCTTCAACCTTTAATGAGTTCTTACTGCGATCAAGAATGTCTCTTACGATGTCTTGTCATCTCCAAGTAGAATGGTACTATTATTTTCAGAAATAATTTTTTCATTGCTTCATGGATAAAGAAAGCGTATTTTATTGGAGCAGAGTTAAAATAAAGAGACCACGCGATGCAGTGTGTCTCAAAAGTAATTAGCTAAAAAAATATATATATGACTTTTGAATAGCTAATTTGGTCTTTAAACTTGGAGAGGCTCTTGCACTTGTCCTTAACAACTAACCCGCGTTATCTTGTCAAAAAAAAAAAAAACTAACCCGAAAAAGACTTCAGATTTGCTTCAGAAGTCCAACGGTTGCGTTGGAAATAGCCAAGAAATAGGGCTATTGTACCAAACCCAGAAGCAAATCACACCACGTAGAGCCCCAACTGCAAATCCAATCAGGATTCTGGGCAGACTCAAAACAGTTCGGTTTGCCACTGGTTTTGTCATGTTTGTGACAAAACCAGACACACAGAACACACAAATTTCTCCATCCACAGATATATTTTTTACGTTGTCCGACAAATTACCTACTCCAAAAGCCAATTTTTAATATGATGAAGAAATTACTACTCAAGCATGTATCCCAATTCTTCACTCTCTCTTTCTCTGTGACTAGACGCCCCGTACACGTAATTAGGGTGCAAATCGTGTTATGCAAAAGATGAAAAGTGGAAGATCTTGAATTCAAATTATCTGTAATTTGGGAGGAAAAAGAAAGGGGAGAAGAAACTTGGGATGGCAGTTCTTTTCTTCTTGGAAGCTTCTCTAGGTGGTAAGTGGTTAATGGCGTAGTTCGGGGTAAAAAGTGGTTCATTACCATAAAGGATGTTGTCTATTATAAATTATAATAGTAATAGATATTTATAAAATGCAGAATTCATAAGTATTTATTGGGAGGGAAGGATTTTGCTTGATTTAACGTGGAATATTTCTGAAGTTAAAATACCGCACTCCAGCCGCGAAAAGTCAGTGACTATGAGCGACTCCAGCTGCGAACAGTCAGTGATTGTGAGCGACTCCAGCCGGTGGAATATAGGTAAAACACACACCAGCCGCGAACAGTCAATGATTGTGAGCAACTCCCGCCCCCAATCCACCCGCGAACTGTTCACGATTGTGAGCGATTTCAAATTTGGAAAAACAAGAACAGCTGCTTCAAAATGGCACTTGGTGGTGGTAGCCGGTGGCAAGTAAGCCTCATATTCGAACTGAAGGCCGAATAAAGCCTCGTACCCAAGAGATGCTTCAATATTGCACACGGTGGTGGTAGCCGGTGGCAAGTAAGCCTCATATCCGAACTGAAAGCCGAATAAGTCCAGCGGCGGGGACTGCACTTGGTCGGCGCGCCAGTCGGTGAGCGATCTCGGAGGCGAGTACATGGGGAAGTTTCTAATGCACTCCAGGACTGAATCCGAGCCGATTTCGTCAGCAGGACCATCCCTCCACTCAGAATCCTGTTCACCTTCTTCCTCCCATATATCCACCATATTTCACGTGGATCTGACGAAATCTCAAGTGCCTCGAGGACCACCGCATGTCCCCACCTCTCACTCTCGCCTCGGCCCCCTTCTGTATGCAGTGTGTGTGTGTATATATATATATATAAATATATTACTCCTACTAGTACTATTTACTTTAGACGTGTACGCGATTAGACGCGCAACAGATAAACAGAATAGTCACAGACACAGAGGGTTCACGTTCACAAGTGGTTGAATCTTGATCCCTCCGAGGGTTCAAATTTCCCAACCCCATATCCTGAGTCAGAGTTCCACCCAACCATTGCCTGGAACCTTCCAAAACTTCCTCCCAATTTCTTTTCGTTTTCTTTTCAGTCTTGTTTCAAAATAAAAAACAACAAAACAAATAATAGAAACACCAAGACGCTGTTCTTACTTCTTCCTCTATTTCTTTCGTGATATTGCTTTTCTAAAATTTTTGCTACAGGTTTATTAAATTTTTTAGATTGGTCATTCGTCTTGCCCGAAGAAGTCTAAAAGATGAAAAATTAAGATCAATATTCAAAAAGAACATCATCATACAAGATGACACTAACAAAGAATAAAGACCAAAAATAACCCCAAAAAAATGATAGACCAAAAATAATAAAAAATAATGATAAAGACCACAAAAATACCAAACAACTGTCTTTTTTCTCCGTTAGTGTTGTCTTGTATGTTTTTTTTTTTTTTGTGAATTTTGTTTCATATTTCATATTTTTTAATTTTTCTTAGTGAAAATAATTAGAAAAATAATTTTGACACTCCACTTTTTTATGATGGCACTCTAAAATTTGTATTTTACACTAAATGAAAAGTTTTGAAATGTCATCATAAAAAAATGGAGTGCGAAAATCATTTGATAAAGAATTATTAATGTTAAATATTATGGCAAAGAAACTCAATAAAAATTATGAAAAATCTATAATACCGAAAAAATACTAGAAAAATCCTTGCCATTCAACGCTGCAGCTTACGATGAGAGGGTTCATGTGAGGGTTAAGCTCGTCTATGTACCTTATTTTATGTACTTTGTCAATCTCTGTTTTCTCAACTTCATTATGAAGCTATGAAAGATATCTAAATCGTTCATCTTGTAGTTTTTAAATCTAAGCATTTATGTTCAAGAAATCAATATCTCATTGGATTTGATTACTCTATAAACAAATTGTTTAAAGTGGATGAATTTAGTTTAAAACCATATGCACCGCTTGTTTTATAAAGCAAAATATAATGCGTTTATATAATTGTCAATGTTCAGTTAAGTTGATTTTTCGCACACACGTTCTTGGATATGGAGTTTAAAAGACGAATAGTTCTGCCCGATTCCTGCCTGCTTTTCTCCTAGATCTCCGGACTGTTGCGGAAGACATGCCCGGCCGTTTTCCGCCAAAGATTTTTCAACTATCTCCGAGGTTCAGTAGAAGCTCTGCCCGATTTCCTCCAGCCTTATCAGAGATTTATTTTCTCCACCAGCTTCCCAGATTACTACCTAGAGTTTGCAAGTAACTTTTAGTAAGATATAATAGATATTACTGTGAAACATGATAGGCCACTGTCAGATACTTTTGTGAAATTGAGGTAAACAAGGAACTCCAAAGCCATGACAACAGCTAACATATAGTGAAAAAAGAAATGGTAAATCATATTATGGTAATTAATTTCATCTTAAGATCAGACTTACAAAAAAGAACAAAAAGGTGGACCTATACATGAAGCATCCATGCTTATACAAAGACTTAAAACCAACAGACTGCTACATGAAACAGCAGCGTAACAAAGCATACCAGCCACTCTCTACTCCATAGAGAGACACTTACAGTACAGCATGATGCTAATCCAAGCTGTTTAGATAAAACTTTTTTTTTTTCTTCAAAATTTTCATGAACATGTTCCATGCCAGACACAAACATTATCGAAAAAATAGAAAAGATTTATCGCTTTTTCTTTTTCAACTGGGGAGGCTGGAGAAAGATAAAAAAATGTTCTCTTGTAATGTGAAGGATTAAGAGAACTAAGGCTCAAGAGTTAAACCTAGTTTATGAATTATTTGATTGTTAACAGCAGCTCCTGCCCATAGCCAAATCCTTACTCTGACTTAAAATCTGAGTAAACCCCTCAAAAAACACATCTCTGAGTTCTACTCCTTTTTTTAACTCAAATCAAAGAGACCTAATTCTCATACCAAATTAACAGCTAACTAAGCAGCACAAATTGGACACAGGGACACGTCACAGACACGCAAACACAATGTTTCTTAAAAATACAGAAATGGACAAGTTGTGGATGTGTTGTACTCCCTTCGTCCCAAATTGGATGTCAATTTTTGATATCCGTTTCAATTTCAACTCCTTATATCTTTTCATATGGATCGTAAAAAATATGCAATATGGATCTTATTTGATAGTTCTCGATTAATTTTATTATACAATGTTTTCAAACTCATGAAAAACATTATAGATTGAAAGATATAAGCGATAAAAAATGACATAAATTTCAAAAATTGTCATTCTTTTTGGGACGGAGGGAGTACTAAAATATATCCTTGTATTATAGAATCTATAAAAGACAAAAATATTATCTCTATCAAACTGAGATAAAAAACCACAAATAGTATACAAATTTTTATATAAGTTCATGACTAAACATCCATGGAAATTTTTACGCTTGTCAAGTTATAAAAAATTTACTTCAACCTCTTAATGAGTTCTTACTAAGCCCAAGAGTGTCTCTTACGATATCTTGTCGTCTCCGAGTAGAATAGTACTATAATTTTCCGAAATTTTTTTTTCATTGCTTCATGGATAAAGAAAGAAAGGATAAAGAAAGAGTATTTTATTAGAGCAGAGTTAAAATAAAGAGACCGATGCAGTGTGTCTCAAAAGTAATTAGTTGAAAAAAAAAAAAATATGACTTTTGAATTGCTAATTTGGTCTTTAAACTTGGAGAGGCTCTTGCACTTGTCCTTAACTACTAATCCGAAAAAGACTTCAGATTTGCTTCAGAAGTCCAACGGTTGCGTTGGAAATAGCCAAGAAAATAGGGCTATTGTACCAAACCCAGAAGCAAATCACACCACGTAGAGCCCCAACTGCAAATCCAATCAGGATTCTGGGCAGACTCAAAACAGTTCGGTTTGCCACTGGTTTTGTCATGTTTGTGACAAAACCA
>BPLS01000187.1:589860-620393 GCA_019656275.1 Rhododendron kiyosumense
AGTACACAGAACACACAAATTTATCCAACCACAGGGATAAAATAATAATAATCTATAATACAAATCACGACGGTGCGGTGGCCCACACATTTTTTCTACATAAATCTAAACCGTTACATAACACATATTTTCTTGCACAAATTTCCACCCTTCATGCAACCTTTGGCAATTTGGTAATTACACTGCATTATTTTCTGGAAAGTTATGAATTCAATCCTAGGGCCAAAAATAGAAAGGTAAAATCACGGGTACATAGTCTGTGATAGTAATTGGGCTGACTTTTGGTTTCCTAAAAATCAGACACATAAAACTTGTTAAATCTTGGTTTCCCAAAAGTTAGGCATATTCTTCTTCAGTAATTTTCGAAGTCTTCCAAAAAATCAGGCACACTAAAACCTTGGAATGGGTTCAGACTTCAAAAATCACTGAGGAAGAATACGCCTAATTTTTAAAAACTAAGATTTAACAAGTTTTATGTGCCTGATTTTCGGAAACCAAAATTCAGCCCAACAACTATCACAGACTGTGCTGATTTTGGAAAACCAAAAGTCAGCCCAATTACCATCACAGATTGTGCACAGTCTGTGATAGTAGATTGGGGGGTTAGGATTTAGGGATGGCAATTCAACTCGAACTGATAACCGAAATTATTCCCGAACAATAACCGAAAATTTTCCCGTGCAAAAATGCTATTTGCATAATCGTTGTGTTGGTTGTGTAACTAATTCTGACCGTCCAGATGCATTTGAACGGTTTAGATTTTAAAAAAGGATAATGCTACTCACACAACGATCCAAACACAATAACTTACACAACCTCTCACATACATGTGGGACCCACACATAGTAGTGTGTGTGGAGCCCACATGCATGTGAGAGGTTGTGTAAGTTGTTATGTTTGGATTGTTGTGTGAGTATCATTTTTGTTTAAAAAAACTCTTCCAAAGAAAAGTTTAATTTTTCCAACGAAGAGTTTGGGTGAATCATAACCATTTATTATGGCAATGGACGGCTAGAAATTGGTTGTGTGTTGTGTTTTACACAACCATTGTGTGTGTAGTACTTTTGTTTCCCGTGGGTACGGGTATGGTTGGCACAAAGGATATCCGAACGGGTTTCGGTTCGATTCTAGTTCAGCAGATACCCGAACCAAACCGAACTACGGTAGTAAGTTACTACAAAATTACCCCTGCCTATATATATACAGTTATACACATAACCGAGTTAGGGTTTTCCAGACTTCCAGTCCTATTTTCTCTCTCACTTCTCAGTGAGGGAGAGGCGGCGATTTAGATCTGAGGTCTCTCTCTCTCTCTCTCTGTGTTTAACCATGCTTGCAAATTGCATCATCCTACTGATCAGATCTGTTTCCCACTCTATTCCAACCAAAACCCATTTTCTAGGTTTCTTCGCCGAAGAAAAACCCAGCTGAAGAATAACATTGGAGCGTTCGTTTTCACAGAGGTTACTTCTCTCTCTCTCTCTCTCTCTCTCTCTCTCTCTCTCTCTCTAGTTTTTTTGGCTTTTATGTCTTAGTGGAATTGTAACTAACTGTGCTGGTTGAAGAACCAGGATTTATGAGTTGGTTTGCACATTGTTTTGTGCATGGATGGTCATGATTGAGAATCAATTTGTCAGATTCTTTGTTATTTTCCAAACGTGAGGATTGTTGTCCTGCCTGTCAATGTTCTGAGTGACTGAAATTGCCTACTGTTTGATTTCTGCAGAAATAAACATTTTACGAAAAGATGAGTTTGATTTCTCAAAATGCGCTTCCTAAAGTCCAAATTGAGAAGATCAAAAGGAAGGTTTCTGACCAGCCTTCAGTACTGGAAGGTGACCAAGAGGTTGGAGATCGAAAAGAGGATGAGCCAGATACTTACAAAGTCAAGAAGAGAAAGGAAAAGCGCAATGAAGAGGAGGACAAGCAGTTGGAGATTGAGCAGGAAAAAGAAATGAAGAAGTTGGAAAACTCTTTGTTTGGTTCTCTGTACTCCCCGGTTGAGTTTGGGAAGGAAGATGATGAGGAATTGAGGTACGGAATGGACAAAAGCTCTGCGTTGTTCTTTACAGATAGGTCTGCAAATAGTGTACTCTCTGTTTATGAAGATGATGCAGGTCTCAGTCAAAGTAGTGATGATGAGGAAGGAACTGGCCAAAGGAAACCTGTATGGGTGGATGATGAGGAGGAAAAGACCAGTATAAATATAGCTAAAGTCAACAGATTGAGGAAACTGCGGAAGGAAGAAGATGAAAGTGTCATCTCTGGTTCTGCCTACATCTCCAGATTAAGGGCTCAGCACGTGAAGCTGAACCCGGGCACAGAGTGGGCCCAACTGGATTCAAGGTCAAGGAATTACAGCTCTGATGAAGACGACCCTGAATATGAAAATGAGGCAGTTTTGGCACAGGGTTATAAGGATGTTGAAGGTGTCGATGACATTCTTCGATCTACTGAGGACCTTGTTGTGAAAAGCACTGCGAAGTTGTTGCCAGGACTTCTTGGGTACTCAAGCTTAGTTGATGCAAATGCAGAAGATCGTTCTAGTGGTCCAATAAATTCAGTTCAGTTCCATAGAAATGCTCAGTTGCTTCTTACTGGAGGTCTAGATAAAAAGCTGAGATTTTTTCAGATAGATGGGAAAAGGAACACCAAAATACAAAGCATTTTCCTAGAGGATTTGCCTATTCGAAAGGCGTGTTTCTTACCCGACGGATCTCAAGCAATAGCAGCAGGGAGAAGAAAGTTCTTCTACTGTCTGGATCTAGTGAAAGCAACTGTAGATAAGATTGGCCCCTTAACTGGGAGGGAGGAGAAGAGCTTGGAAGTTTTTGAGGTTTCGCCGGATTCTAATACAATTGCCTTTGTGGGTAATGAAGGGTATATCTTGTTAGTTTCAACAAAAACAAAGGATCTAATTGGAACACTTAAAATGAATGGAACTGCTCGATCATTAGCTTTCGCTAATGATGGGCAACATTTGCTTAGCTCTGGTGGTGACGGGCAAGTTTACCACTGGGATTTGAGAACTAGGGCTTGCTTCCACAAGGCTGTTGACGAAGGTTGCTTAACTGGTACATCTCTTTGTACTAATCCAAGTGGAAGTTTGTTTGCATCTGGTTCAGACAGCGGGATTGTGAATATTTACAACAGAGAAGAGTTTTTGGGTGGAAAGAGGAAACCAATTAAGACTATTGATAATCTAACCACTAAGGTGGATTTTATGAAATTCAATAGCGATGCTCAGATTTTGGCTATCTGTTCAACCATGAAGAAGAATAGTCTAAAGCTGATTCACGTACCATCGTTTACCGTTTTCTCTAACTGGCCTCCTCCAAATCGGAACCTGCATTATCCACGCTGTTTGGATTTTAGTCCTGGTGGAGGCTTCATGGCCCTGGGAGATGCTGCTGGAAAAGTGGGGTTATACAAGTTGCATCACTACCAACATGCATAACACAGAAGAGCACTGGTTGCTTATTTTGTTTCAAGTCTTTTCCGTTAACTTTCCGCAGTCCTGTATCTGAATTTTGAGCGGAGGCAATTGGGTTTCAACCTGCTTCTCGCACCACAGTTTTGATTTCTGTATGTTAAAAGAACCCAGTGTCTGCCCTGGTGGGTTCTTTCACCGGGGTCCGATAATTTTGCTGTATGATGGGTGGTTGATGAGCTTCCATTTGAGCATCAAACTACTTTTGGTTGTTTAAGAGTTTTGATTCGGTACCAACAGCTTTTGATATTTTCTGCTCTCAATGCACTCTGACAGCAAATACCTATTACAATATTGTCCAGGGTCGATAACGGACCGAGGGACAGATGAGATTAGGCGACCGCGCTACCAAAGTTTTAAAACTTCTTTTAAGAATCATAGGAGTTGACAGTCCCACCCAATATTGAAGGTTTGTGTTTGTCATTGTCCAGAGTCTTGTGCCCTTTAAATTTTTTTTGTCCTTCGCACAATGCATGTTCTTTCAATCCAAAGCCTACCAACTTACTGTGTGTTCCTTGCTGTTAACTGAGTTCCCTCCATTTTCTGTTGCTGATCTATGTTTCCCATGAATCCCAATTGTCCTTTTTGGTCCATCCAAATGCAGCACTACAAGGGGAATTTACTGGCAAATTTTATTTATTTATTTTTTTGATAAGAATTTACTGGCAAATTGAACCCCAACAGAACTTGAGAATAAAGCTTACAGCAGCAGGCAATGTTCAGAACCACCACCATAAAATTGCAGTCCATAGATGAAGATCGAGCGGCCACATTGAAATGTTATGTGACAAAACAAACATCAACTGTCGCAACACAAATTCACACCCAAGTCTCAATAGGAGCAAATAAAATTACAAAATATCATAGCAATATCGTTATGTACACAGTACATAGAAAACAAGAAAATCATTTCTCTCGAAGCAAATTGATATAGAGAAAAATCTCCATAATCACTCTTGCATTGAAATAATTTATCCGCTGCATGTAGGGCCTGCAAAACTAGTATTGGGTAAAAGAGGGAAGGTTAGAGTTCGCATTATGTATTATGTATATCATCGGCTTTCAAACTGCCGCAATATCACACCATGTTGAAGAAACAGACTAAGGGATCTATCTTCAATGAGGATCATCAACGGCCTCACCCATATACCATTCTCTTCACGCTCCTTCAAAGAGAGGTCCATTGCTGCTGCAGGTCCACATCCAGGTTTTTGTAAACCATTCAACTCTCAACAGGATTCCACCTTCAATTTTCCGGAGAAAGTTATCCTGCAAAACATTGTAGAATCAAAATTTCTGAAAGTCTATATTAAGTTTAGTAAATGAATACCGTTCCAAAACACCTACTTAAAAAATAAGTATTTATTTTACATTTTCAAACTCAAAAATAATGTAAATGAAAAATATTTTTTAAATTTTTTTTGCACCGTATAAAAGATCCCATCGAGATCTTTCAAACAAGATCCATATTGCATATTTTTTAATTCATTAAACCCATTATTTTTCTTGAAATTGCCTTCTTAAAAAATAAGTACTTAAAACCCGTTCTGGAACGGGGCTCACTGTTCCTACCCCACCATTAGATTCAGTTATTTAAGCAAATATGAGAACAAAATGCTCTACAGGAATCATGTCAGGCAAGATGAACTCCTCAAGAGACCAACAGCGCAGATCTTTCCCCAGTGTTCGAATAGTTTAAACAAAAGGGAAACAGTAAACAAAGTATAATCGTAATGAAGGGTATAAATAGAAGTTATGCGACTGTTCTCACCTAATAATGGCATGTGGAATGATGCTAAACCCGGGCTGCAGCTTTAACCTCAGAATCCTTACCCTGCAATTCTTTGAATAGGATTGTAGCCCAATCAATAAAAATGTGAGCATGAAAGACAATGAATAGTTGTGTGCGAGAATTAACTAAGAAAATGGTTTATCAATCTATTCATGTTCAATGAACATTAACAAGATTGCAAATCAACTTGTGCCCCAGGGGTTTTGTTTTTCTTTGGGTCAGAGAGGCAGAGCAGTAAGACTACTAGCGGGAAAAGAAGAGCATAAATATGTTTGGCAGATAAAAATTGCAAGTAGTTTCGTAGGGGACCAAAATTATGGGACCGAGGGAGTATAACAGAGGAAATGACCATGTCTCTTGGAACTCTACATTTGGTAAAGTGACAAACTCACAGAAGCCTGTAGAAACAAAAGCCAACCAAAAAGTTTAAAAATCAAACCTTTGTATTAGGCTTGCGGCCCATAGCGAACATGACATGAGAGAAACCTTCAACGGCCCCTTTACTAGTCTTCAAAGTCAATGAACCATCTGCTGATTTAAGTATAGCCTGAGGCAACTCCTCTGGATGGAACTCGATCCCTCTTAGAGACATCTGTTCTGCAACAAAATCTCTGACCTACATGAATAAAAGTAAGTTGTGCACATGAGGAGAAACTATCGACTGATTAAGTACTAAACAAAGACACTCGCGTAGGTTGTTATTCCTCACCTCCTCATCGAAACCTCTCAAAACCTTTTTCTGTCGTATGAATACGTGAGCTTCACTTTTCAATCCATTGAAAATCCCAGCAAACTCGAGTGCAATGTAACCTCCCCCAACTATTGCAACTTTTTCAGGCTTGGAAGGCAAATCAGGGGCTGCATCTGAATCTATCGCAAACTCACGTTCGGGAATTTCAGGAATGAAGGGGCGCCCCCCTACTGCAATTAGAATGTACCTTGCCGAGTAGAGCTTTCCGTCTACATCCACTGTATGTGGATCCACAATCTGTATATAGAGTCATGTAAATTGTTGGCATCAGTAAACAAGGATTTGAATATGAATACACATTCATGACATTTATATCACAAACTATGTCGAAGTGATAAAATGGCAACACAACATCCAACCTTTCCACGCCCTTCAATTAAAGTGACACTAGCATTATTGAGAATGTTCTTGTAGATACCAATTAGGCGCTACAACTCGGCATTCTTATTAGCCATCAGGGTGCTCCAATCGTGTTTGGGTTCAGCATCATATTTCCATCCAAAACCATGACTCTTCAAATTCGTGAGAAAATTTGGATGCATACACAAGTACTTTCTTAGGTACACATCCACGAAGCA
Source organism: Rhododendron kiyosumense (assembly GCA_019656275.1). Taxonomy (NCBI): domain Eukaryota; kingdom Viridiplantae; phylum Streptophyta; class Magnoliopsida; order Ericales; family Ericaceae; genus Rhododendron; species Rhododendron kiyosumense. The sequence continues at coordinate 596,472 of BPLS01000187.1, forward strand.
CACACCATCATGCCATTACACCAGAAACTAAAACCCTTGTTTACCAACTTGCAGATAATCTCAATGTTGAACATGGAAAGCTGAAGTTTTGTAATGCATATAAAGTGGACAAAATATAAACCTATGCCTCTTTAGAACAGTTTCTAGAATTGATGCAAAGTAACTTGCAGGCGTGCTTTTCAAACATCTTTAACACTAGTGACCATACAAAAAAGAAAAATTTTAATCAGGATTACTTGTGTGAATCCATGCTTGACAAAATCCCAACATCCATTACCTGTAAAACTATTCAAGCAAGGTCCCCATACCAAGCTCAGCATGCATTCCGACATTCATTTGCCCCGTGGAACACATCCATTCCTTCCTCGTCAACCTAACCCACTATAATGCAAATTCAACATTCTTTTTAACAACTGAGAATTGGCTGTAAATGTTAAAAAACATCCATTACAACCAAGGAATTACTTCACAGACAAGGAAAATCAAGTCTCTAATGCCTGGCATAAAATAACCAGTCAGTAATTCAGTACTCACATGGAATTAGAGTAATTTAAACATACCTATGCTTCCAGACACAATTCAGTACCGTCCAATGACCTATATTGTATTGAACAATTTAAACACAATTAGTACCTCCATTGTATTGGATTTGAATAATCTCTCTCAAATGGAAACAAGGCTAAATAGCACAGAAGTTGGACGAATAGTCAAACACCAAAATTGCTGATATACATCTACTCTTTGAGAATTAAGGTACTCAATTTTGTTCCATGAAAAAATACAAAAGACTATAAGTTCTCATTTGACTGGGAAAATAGAAGCGCCCTCATTCATCAAAAAAGGAAGACAGTAATAAAGCTTCCTTACCCTGAGATGTCCATAAAATCAGCGAGAAAATTCCGCAAAAGAAAGTTTAACTCTTGACATGTATCCATGCCTTCATGTATGCATTTGGGATTAACCTCCCAAGTATTCTTGCCGAAGACTAGCATGGCTGTCCTAGTTCAGTCTTTTCCCGTAAAATATGGATCAGATTGCATAAGATAATCGTTACAGGGCTGATGATATGCTCTTCTACGGAAGATGTATTACTTTCCCAAACACTGATTACAAGAGGATTACAATTTACAATAAGCAGTTCACTTCCCCCTTGGGGGTAGGGACAATGTAGTGAACTCTCTTCAACTTCTAACTTCAACCGATATCTACAAGTCATGCCCAGCTATTCAATTCTAAATTGAATTCTAACAAGAACCTAGAATCATCACAGCTAAACGGGAAAAATCAGGAGCAACTTCAACAGGTGGTCATTCCAGAAGTTTATAACTTTTACAGTAGAACCTAACTCTACAAGAATGGTACTAGGACGTTACCATATTTACAAGGAATCTTCCTTATTGGCCCAAACTCTCAATGGAGCTCCCCAGATTGGCCATCACATCATGAACAGACAATCTGATTATTTTGCTGCCAGATAAATTGGATACATCCACACACTCCAGCAGGTCTGCATCGCAGGTTATTAAAACCAACTCATTATCATCATCTAGGTACTTGATATCAAACGTACCCATGTCCACTTTCAGCCTTTTTGACACTTCTTCCTTGAGTTTGGCAATACCAGAATCCAAAGAAAGCCGGAATCTTATAATGTCATCATTGTACGTCGCTTTTATGGTCACAGTCTCCACTTCTAGCCCAGCTAAAATATGTGGCATCCTGTCAGTAGAAGCTACTCTGCCTTCTCTACATTCCAGTTCAGAACGTAATGGGACCCGGTCATCAAAAAGAACATGCACTGCTGCAGGGCTCAAATCATGTGGGCTTCCGGCATCTCCGATCAGGGTTCCTCCAATTTTTTCTCTACTTTGTGTTGCGACATTAGCATCAGGAGCAAAAAATGCAGCTGCTGGTTGACACGTCAGTTCAATTGAGCTGCAAACTTTCACGTGCTTTTCGTGGAGAGGCGAAACAGCTAGATCGTTTTGGGATGAGTGCTGATTTCCTAAGCAGGGGACACCGAGGGATGAGCCATCGGAAGTAGGGGTCCCGCAGCTCTCCTCTTGTAAGCCACTTCCTGATTTGGATGGGCTCGAGCCTTCATGATGTTGGCTTCCAGATTCATTAGGGGTCATAAATTCATGTTTTTCTTCCCCAAGGTTGGGAGGTTTAGAACCTGCTGCATTCTGTCGATTGGGAACATTCAAAGAGGCAGCAACAGGAACTGAACTTGCGTCAAGAGAAGCTAACTTAAATTCTCCTCCAGCGCCTGGGACAGATTCCATAACACGCTGTAGCTTAGACAGGGAACGGCTAACCTTGTTGATCTTGCGGGATGGCCAACGAGAGATCCCATGTTGCCGACAGATTCGCTTCATTGTAGTACGGCAAACTGTAGAAATTAAGAATCTTGATGAGAGGTTTGATTTTGGCTGCAAATGCTACCAAGAAGTTCATCTTTCAAACAAAAAATCCAACTAGTAAAAACAAAATAAGAAAGATGATAACCAAAGAATTCTGAATGTAGGAACTTTAGATCCAACTCAAAGGTTAAGCTATTAGGTGGAGAGGTCCCTCATTGTACTAAGTGATGGGGTTATATTTTCTAACACTTTCCTTCCTCATGTGCAGCCGTTCTCAAGTCTGTCACGTGTAGCCTCTTTAAGGTCTATCCTTGTGCTGCTGTGCAACATTTTTCTTGGGTCGGTCAACATGAGGTGTGGATTATGATTTAACTATGGAATGAAATTGGCCATGCTTTAACATCATGCAGAAACTTTTATCCAACCGAAAAGAGTGAAGAGGTCTCTCGTCATATTAAGTGATCACTCGTTCTATGTCCAAGCAACTCTGGGATTATACTCTAACAATAAACGTATAAACTTACCACCTAAACTCTTGGCAGCATCTTTAAGACTTCCAGCAAAGTATTGCTGTAACACCTCTAAGCTGATTGATTTCTCAGCTTTTCCACGTTTCCTCTCTGATTTTTTGCTCATGTGTCGACGGTCTGGAAAAGAAACACCATTCTGGATTTCACCTGCTCCACCAATGCTCCCTCCACTGGTAATAGAATCAACTTCTATCCTTAACTGCTGTTGCGGAGAATCAAGAAGTTCCATCTCTGGTCCATTTTGTAAGGTAACGGGGCCAGGTGGAAATATTGCACTTTGTAATACTTGAACAGATTCAATTTCTGAACCAAGTATCTCACCCATCGAGGCTTTAATTATTTCAACACATCTTCCCTCTCCTTCATGTTCTTTACCAGACGCAACCTTAAGACTCTGGTGATGCTGCTTCACTGTAACCAATATGGAGCCCAACAACTTCAGTTGGTCTCTTTTGTCCCCGATGTCAGGGGGCAGAAAGAATTCCAAAATGTAATCATCGTTTCTAGTGTGAGTGCTTTGTAAGCAGATTGCAAAAGCGCTAGTTAATCCAAACATGCGTGCATAATGCACCAAGGGGTACTCAGTTTTGGAGAACTGGGTAATATCCTCGCAGAAACTTGAGTTTTGGGACGCAAATGCCCTCCCAGCAACCCCCTGCCCCTTTTGCAAGTGATGCTCAGCACATGCCTCCCTGAATCCCCACATATGAGCATCAACTACATAAACAGCTACATCTGTGGTTGACATACAGATTTGTCCCATGCAACTGCCATCAAAGCTACTGCAGCTCTTTTTCAAACCACCACCAATGGCTAGAACACTGCGATGCCTGCAAGGAACCCAGGTCTGAGCCAAAGGTAATTTGTGAGTTTCACACACCACTGTTAGTATCTCCAAGATTTCAGCAAGTGCTTTTTGACGACCTTCATTACAAATCTGGTTCAGAAGCACATTAAAACATGCGTTTGTGAGATCACAGAAAGAAAAGACTCCAGGGTGAGTTTTCATATTATTGTTTCTGTTTACCTGTGTGATTGGATGATCCAAAATCTCCGAACTTCTCAAATTTACCGCCTGCAGCAAAACTGAAGTTATGACCTCTGAGGAAGCTTGAAAGGTTTTAATCAAAAGATATTCGGTGGAGCATATACGTAATATAACGTGGAAGCATCAGATAAAATCATCTTATTTAGATAGGATGAAATGTGTTGTTCATGCCACTGAACTCAACATACTTTTTTCTGGCACTTCAGAGTTCAGAAACTACAGAACTCAACATACTGAATCCAAATTTTATCAGCTCCTTTCCTTTCCTTTTCTATTTTTGCATTATTACAGTACAACTATGTAATTTCTAGCTATATCAAGCTGAGAGGTAACTAAAACCACAAAGAACGTGTGCATAAAAGAAGCATCTCTGAATTTGTGCCTTGATTGACAAAAATGCACTCCAACTTCTCAATCTTAAGAAAGGAAAACACATGAATGCAAGATCTAGGAAGTAATTTTGCAAATGACTTTTGCACAAAGTTCAAGCTACATGAAAGTCCATCTGATTGAAGATAATGCATAGGCAATATTTTGAAATACTTCATTGCAAGCTTCTTTTGGGCATTTTAGCATATTATCATGGTAACAAACGCCAAAATTCTAGTGAATAAAAAGGTGTCCTCAAGTTTTTAATTTGTTATAATCATTACTTATTCACTTGTCATTAAATTCGGGACCAAAATGAAAAGAAGAAAAGAAAAAGTAGGAGAAATTCAAAATAGAGTATCCAGCTGGCATATGGTTCAGAATTGGAAGAACTATGGCATTTCAGACGTTTCCCATGACATATTGACCATTCAGCGAACATACATTGGAAGGTTGAACTCCCCCTTCTATCTATTGCAGAGGCATGGAATGGGAAATACAAAATACAATGGCAAACCTCATACTGTTCCACACCTAAACACAGGCAAATCAAAACATAACCAAACTACAGCACTGCAAGTTTAGAATACCAACATCAACCCAGTGTAATCTTCAATGCTCGGAAATGGACACAAGAACTTAGACAATACGAATTACATTCTGATTGCGAAGTATTGAAATCAGAATGTAGGAAGTACGTGGTGGCACCAGACAACTGGGACGGAACATGTCTCAAACCCAACATAAAGTTGCAGAAGGTGGGCAGTTTTGTAGACGATTACAGTTGGAAGCCTCAATCACTGCCCACATCAAAATGATATCTTCCACAAAACAAAGAACAAACTATATCATCTAAAAAAATTCTCTGTTTTCTCCTCACGCACACTCATCAAATTTAATAGCATAATCAACAGTCAACCATCAGGATAGGTAGATATGTATGGCACTCATCCTGGATCCATCAAATCATCCGAGGGAAAATTACCAAAAAAAAAACAGAAACCCCTTTTAAGGCTTTAACATTCATATTTAGGGTAAGCACAATAGAAGACAGTATTCTCAACAGAATTGTTCTGGATAAAAATCAAAACACCCATGGCTTACGATTTGCCTATGACATAACTCTTTTGTCATTAATAATGGCCAATCCAGGCACCCCTAATAAAGCTTGCTGGAAACTATATTGAATTGCCCAACCATTCTCAAACACTCACTACAAGTATCAAACAATGACAGAGTCAGGTCAAATTCTCACTGAACATTTCTGCATTTTCTTTTCTTTTACAGGATACAGGGAACTACAAAAAACTATAACCAGAAATTGACCATGGAACTAAAACTTGAGAATATCCCTGCAAGGACTAATAATCAAGGATTCAACATATCAGTCAGTGGTTGGTGACGATCATAACATGGAACTGGACATGGATATAATAAGAGGAGGAGAAACCAACCTCAAGTGCTTTGCAGACTTTGTCAACTTCAGGAGCATAGTTAATCTTCGGTGAAGTCATTATGAGCTCAAGCACACCAACACAGGACTCCCCAGAAGGTTCAAAAACTGGCAAAGCCAAGCTTCCCTGAACGTTGTGAACCAAAGCATGAGTAAGTCGTGGATACTCCTCGGTGGAATAATATTGCACGTTTGGAGTCCACTCCGGCAATTTTTTTTGGAAAACACGCCCAGGAAGGCCAAGGGCTCCGCCATCCTCCCCATCCACAGAAAACATATACATCAGCGAGACCATTCTATATTGGTGAAGTCCATTAGTGCGTGGGTCGAGCACAAAGGGTTGGCCAGAAGTTGTGAGCACATACCGACCGCCACTCTTCACAGGTGCCCAAACCTGAGCTAGAACATGTTGTTCATTCGATTCTTTGAAGTACCGAAGCGCCTGTGCCATTCTCTCCTTAATCACACAAGACCAATCTGGATTCAGTGGTGTCAATCCCAGAGATGGTGGAGGTAGCCTTCTTTTACCACCAATTCTAGGTAGACTTCCAGCAACTGAATCAGGATTACCTGCATCTACTACAAAACCATCAGTTAGAAATTAATAACCTCAGAAGCGTGTGACATTTGAAACAGAATAGTTCCCAATAATAAAGGAGATCATTTTTATCTGTTTGGCTGTACGGTAGGTTGGGCAGGGAGAAGGGGTTGATGGCTTGAGTTCTTGACCTTTCACTTTGCTATGACAAATTAAGGTCAAGGAACTAGCAGAGGGGAAAGGGCAATTGTCTACTTAGATGTTCAGTTGTTGTCTCAAGTACTAGAGAAAAATAATGAAAACTAAACTTGAAGCTAGTAACTCTTTAGCAACGTTTGATTTCCTCAAATGAAGCTAGGATGAAATGATACTTTCTTTTAAAATGCTTATTACAACATTTGGTTCATTAAATTACAAGGTAGAATTAACATTCCCCAATTTCAGCCGAATGGCTATTCCAGTGATTCCACTAATGAATGGCCATTCCACTCCTTTTCAAAATCATTCCAATGAACCAAACACTACCTAAGCGAAGAAGCTCCAAGACAAATGAACGAAAGACGCATGGTCTCATCTGCAGAGGGAAAAGGGCAAGTTTCTACTTCGATGTTTAGCTGGCGTCTCAAATACTAGAGGGAAAAAAAAATGAAAACTAAACTTGAAGCTAATAACTCTTTAGCAGTGTTTGATTTCCTCAAATGAAGCTAGAATGGAACGATGCTTTTTCTAGAATGCTTATGACAACATTTGGTTCATTAAACTACAAGTAGAATTATCATTCCCTAATTTCATCTGAATGGCCATTCTACTAATGAATGACCGTTCAACTCCTTTTCAAAATTGTTCCAACGAATCAAAACACTGCCTAAGCAAAGAAACTCCGAGACCGATACAACGAAAGACACATTGTCTCGTCTTCTTCCCTTTCACTCCATACTCCACTGGTTCCTAAGCTTCCAAAATAAGTTTAACTGTTTAAGTAACTATTTTGTCTCAGCTAAATAAAATCACATGTCTCGTCTTCTTCCCTTTCACTCCATACTCCACTGGTTCCTAAGCTTCCAAAATAAGTTTAACTGTTTAAGTAACTATTTAGTCTCAGCTAAATAAAATACAATCACATGTACAATCAGCGATTAAAGCAAGCTACACAATCAAAACGAGATGAATTAAAAACACACACACAGCTGAGAGATCACACAAACAAGCGAAGTAAATCAATAGAAGCTAAATTGGAGAAATAAACCTACACGAAACTTCTCTACAGTTGTAGAACAGACGAGTACTTCCGCCGCTCGGTGACGCAGAATTTCCGGCGGGTTCGTCGTCGCGATCGTCGGAACAATCCAACAGAGGCGGGTCGGGTTGGTCGGAGGACGGCAGGGGAAACGGCGACGTCGGGTTGGCGAAGAAGATGTGATCGAACTGCCAGGGACCGTCGAGATCGAGGTCGAGATCCATTAGCGACGACCTCTCCGCCGCCGTGTGCGGATTAGTCGACTCGGTTGACTCGGTGGACATACCGTCTACCGATTTTTTCCCGGGAATTTATCGCTCTGGGGGGGTTGTGGGGCGGGCAAACAGAGGAGAAGAGAGACGTGGTTAATTGTCGTATATACGTTGGAGTATTTTATGTAAATGGAATCATATTTTACGGATAATTAATTTGATTCCTCCTCTTTTCTTTTCTTTTTTTATCATGAAAAGAGTGGGAGAGGACAACTATCGTAGAAATTCCTTTTATTGTGAGAAATTTTTCAGTGCCGGGTGAAACGGGTCATGTGCTGCCGAGCATCATCTCAATTATCCAAACGTATTTTGAACGGTTCAGAATTGTTTGGGTAATTTTTAAGTGTAAAATTATTAAAACACTCTCACAAGCCCTAACAGATTTGGACCATTCACAATACATTTGGACAGCCAAAATGCGTACTCGACACCACATGGCCCCCGTGCCCACTTCTCCCTTGTTCCTTCTCCTTGTTAGTTTACTTTACTTTTTTAATCAACCAATTAAGTATCTAATCTGGCCAGTTGGCACTGCTGCTTTTTTTACTCTATTTGTTTATAATTTGGTAATAGATACAAATATCCAATGCGTGTGCAATGGTGCAAGAGGCGGCTCTACTATACATTCAAGGGTTGAAGCGAAACGATGCACTAAGATTTTACATTTATTTACATATAGTTTGATATTCTTGAATATTATTTGTTCTAATTATTCCAACGAATAGAAACTCACTTAAACTTGTGTGGGAGGGTAATGTAACTCGACCAAAATAAATAAAGTAATAATTTATTTAGAAACCGAAATAATTATCTTTACTTTCTCATGTGTTTTGTATATAAAAAATTTATGGACGTTTTAATTAAAATCCTAGAACTGATCTTACTGGTGTATTTTGTAGCATGTGATAAAGAACTAGAAATGAATACATGTTTTATGTGTTCTAATAATTTTGCTAGTATTTTGTGTGCTAGTTTAGATGGATTATACAATGCATGTAAGTTTTTTTTATGTAGAGTAGCTAATAAATAATAAGTGGGCCCATCTATTTAAATTTAAATTCAGCCTATGAGAAAGAGGCAAATGGCCAAGGTATTCTCTTTTTTTAAAGAAATTTTACAGGATTTTTGGAATTTGTTTAAAAAATTTGTACTTTTTAAGTAAGTCATTGGAGTACTCATCTACGAAATAAATTGGCAATGATTTAGCACATAAATGCGAGACGTATGTTTATTTACAATACGCATTTTAACACACAAATTTATAGAGCATGTATTAGCAAACACGCTACGATAATTCATCTCATCTGTTATAAAGGAGGTAGGGGTGCAGCAAGGGGGTTTGCCAAGGAGAAAATTTAAATTTATCTCATTTTGGAGTTTCAATACATTCTTTAGCATTCCTAATGAATTTTGAGTAAACTACACGTGTTCAATACTAGTATATAACTGTAGTATAAATTTGCTTATGAAGTTGGCATTGAGCCCTTGCAATAGTTGGAAAAACCTTTTAAGTGGAGTAATAGAAATATTAAGAGTAATATTAGGGATAAATCGGAGATCATGATTCATCTTAGCTATGAAATACGGAGTATTTAAAAAGATGGACTTATTTGGTACTTGTTCATAGTAAGACCATTTTGCCGCGATTCAAAATCTAAAAAACTCGGTCAAGGCTAATTGTAATGTTTTGTCTTGTTCTCTTTCTTTTTCAAAAAGAATTTTTCAAAAAATTCTCCATAAATTCCCTTTACTTCTAACATTTCTCTCTCTATCTCTCTCCACTTATTACCCCTACAAATTTCCAAAAAAAAATAAAATCAAAACATACTTTCATGCGAAGTGTTGTTTTATGCATTGTTGATACAACAACAGCAGCAGCAGCAGCAGAACTCAATTAGTCCTCAATCATTGGGGGTATGGCGCGGGAGAGGATTGGAGATAGACTTAACATTTGGTAATATGTAAAGAGTGACTGCTCATAGAAAACCATTGAACAGTGACCCTGTTGTATCTGTTTTGCCGCAGAACGATATGCCTTGAGATCCAAATTAATTTATGTTCACATTACCATACTTTCTTCATTGATAGCTCAGAGTATCGGTATGCACACAACATGCACGGTTGATACAAATAAATTAAATTTCGCTGACATAGTGATAGTTATTATTAATTTAGAGTAACAAGTAATTTAAAATAACATGCTCCAAATTTCTGGAACTGCTACAGAAGACATTATTAGTGGGCCTAGTGGCCATTTGTCTTCTAGTGTCCCTTCTTTTCCTTCTCGACAACAATGATGAGCAAAGCTTTCAAAAGAGTAGTGCTACAGTTTCGACCTCAAAGGAATTTCGATCAGTTTCTGACGTTTTGTCGGGCTCACTTTGGCCGATACATATATATACAAAAATATTGAGTGTTTGGATCGAGGACCTACACATATCAAATGCCATTGATTCTCTCGTAGGTCCACTCGTTTTTTTTTATAGAATTTTTGGACAACTCGGATCGATCATCCAATGACCAGAATAGGCCTGACAGAGCATCAGGATCCGATTGGAATCCCTTTGATCGGGAACAGTAGACTTTTCGCTTTCAAAAGGGGTTTGCTAATATTGAATCTCTTTTGCCATGTCCCTATCAATATGGCTACTACGTGATCTCACGAGCTCAACAAGGAATCAAACTATTGAACGAATTCCAAAGGTCACAAAATAACATGATGTAAGAGATCCCGAACGATTGAAAGGTTAATAGTATTATCATAACTACACGTATAATGCTACAGGCACATTATTTTATATCACACTCCAGCCACATCAACCGAGGTGGCATCTAAGCCTACTAAAAAAAAAACCTAGACTCAAAATTGAAATCGACTTTTCTCCCCACGCCAAAACACAACGTAGAAAGAGGAGAAGGATGGCGACCACCACCAAACCCCAACCAGCCAACACCATCACCACCGCCGACCTCCGCTGCCATCACCACCATCGACATCAAGCAAAAGATACTTGCTTTCCCACTCAAACACTGAACATCTACCCAAATGAACAATAAAGACACTTTTTTTGAAACTGTCAAATTCATATCATATTAAAAGTCCGAAGGCAATACAGATTTCATCGATAACACAAGAATGAACCAAAACTACCAAGATTTCAACATAGGTTCATCTGCAGAAGCAAAACCGACGAAACGCCTAGATTAGGAACCAACAAAGACACACTTATACTTAGCTTTTCCTTAACAATCGGAGAGATTCAGAGAAACATGGAATTATTGGCAAATTGAAACCCGAAGACTAATTTTTCCAACTATATCTATATATCCGTGACGTAGAAGGCCAATGAAACAGGGGTTGAAATTAGGGCCGGCCCTGATATTTCGAAGGCTTAAAGCAAATTTTAAAATGAGGCCCTAGTTCTTCCGGAAAAAAATATTCAAACATAGGTGGCTAATATAAGGTAAAAAAAGATTAAAAATTGTATTTTAGCTTCATAATTTAACTAAAATAAGCTTCTAAAAAATTTACACTATTATAAATATATGAATCAAATATGACAAAATAGCACACATATACTGCGTTTTCTCTATCGAATATTTTGAACATTATTTTATCAAAGTTTGTTGACTGAAAATAAATGATGTTGGTTTATTTTAGTCAGTTGGGTTTAATTGTGAATTTGACATTTGAAGTTAAAACTAAAATTAAAATTAAAAAAACTTATCAAAATATTCTTGAGTTAACATCTACAATCACTAAAGCATATGGAATTGCTACAAGAGGTGCAAAAGTTGTGTATTATCTACTCCATATCTACACCTAAATCCAATAAAAAAAATAGGGAAAAAAATAGTAAGTCCAAAACACTGAAACGAACTACCAGGTATCAAACCAGGGACCTTCAAGTGTAAGAAGTATGCTTGAACCATTGAGGCCTGAAGTCAGTTTGTGCTAGAATGCGGAAACTTTAGTATAATATATTATATAATTTTGTTATGGAAAATGAGGCCCATTTTTGCATAAAATCCGGAGGCCTAAAGGGACCGCACCTCGGGCTTTACCTCTGGTCGGCCCTAGTTGAAATCACCAGAGAGAACGCCATTGATTTTGCCGTCGGGCTCAGACCAAGCCCTAATTCGTTTAAGCCATTGATTTTGACGTAGAAGACCAAGGGAGCAGAGATGTAGAAGAAGAACAGGAGGAGGCGAAGAACGCCATTGACTTTGTCGTTGGGCTCGGAATGAGCACATTGACTTTGTCGTCGGGTTTGGAACGAGCCCTAATTCGTTTAAGCACCGAATTCGATTTCAAACGGGTACTAGCAGAGGTTTCTCGCCGTCGTGGAGGGGCGGCACTGATGGCGGCAGAGGTCGCCGGTTATGGTGGTGTTGGCTGGTTGGGGTCTAGTGGTGGTCGCCATCCTTGTTCTCTTTCTACGTTGTTATTTGGCGTGAGGGAGAAGAGCCGATTTCAATTTTGAGCTGAGGTTTTTTTTTCTTTTTCTAATGGGCTCAGCTGCCACCCTAGCTGATGTTGCTAAGGTGTGGCCAAATGATGTGCCTATAGCATTTTCCATAACCGTTTTGTTCTTCACCAATAGCGTGAGTTATAACATAGTCGTACAGATCATGCTTTCATATTCCCGTGTGGCGTGGATTATGTTACTGCATGAGTACACCTGCCAAAAAATAGATTTTTACCTCTAAGTACAAAAAAGTGACACTTAATTTCCATTAAGGGGAAATGAAATACTTAATTACCACTAGGTCCACTTTTATAAAAATACATTTATCATTAATGGAAGTGTCACCTTAGGGTTTTACGGTATGCTAGGGTTTTATGGTACCCTAGTGGGTACCTAACACCCTTGGGTACCCTAAAATCTTAGGGTACCCAGGGGTTTTAGGGTACCTTAAGGTTTTAGGATACCCTAGGGTTTAGGGTACCTTAGAGTTTAGGTTTAAACGCTTTCATAGAGTCATAGGGTTTAGGTTTAGACACTTTCATAAGGGTTTTAGGGTGCGCTTTCCTATTATAGGATTTTAACGGTTTAAACTCTTTCATAGGGTAATCTAGGGGTTTAGACATTTTTATAGGGTACCCTGGGGTTTAGGCACTTTCATAGGGTGCTCTAGGGATTAGGCACTTTCAGTGTTTGCGGTTTTAGGTACTTTCATAGGGTTTTAGTGTTCTGTTAATTAGAAGAGACCCGGTGGGAATTACTTTCTATTTTCTGGACCTAGAGGTAAAATGGCCGCCAAAAAACACCAAAATTGGCTTCATTGCCTAAAAGGATAACATTGTCCATGCCTTCATAAGCCAACAATCGGAATACATAAGCGAAATTGGTCATAAAAATATTATCGACACCCCCATCGTGAAGCATCCAACAGCCACCCAAGGGCTCAATCGTTCGCCTGTTTCAAGCATCACATTAGTCGTCATAACGCGCCAACAGATGAACAATAAAAGGAAGACGTATAGGAAAGGTTTGACTTGGACTCTGACATGCTTGTCAATCTTTTGAGTTCTGGATGCATATGTTGCAAAGGGTGAAAGCAGGTTTACATGTGAAGCAATTCAAAAGATCAAAAGGCTTTACTTTACTTGATATAACAGAGTATGGACCACAAATTGTCCCTGAAAATATCTCTATTCACTACTCGGAATGCTCTATGTTAATGTAACTTCATACATCATACCTCAATGAAAACTCTACATGAAAGGAAACAAGCCATCTCTCTCTCTCTCACACACTCTCTCTCACGCGCACACACTGATTTCCCGGGAACAAAGAGGGAGGAGTTTGGTGGTTGAGTTTGGTGGTTGGGTTTGGTGATGTGGCAATTTTACACGATGAAATGGCCAAAGAAATGGCTCCAGCCATTTATGGTAGCAAAAGCGGCACACCATTGGGGCACCAATCTTTCGTTTCTGGCCATTTTTTGGCAACGGCTCAAGCCATTTTGCCACCACTTGACTTGTTCTTTGGTAGCCATTTGTCTGTGCAGATTCCCTTCTTTTCTGTTTGAGAATGATTAACAAAGCTTTCAAAAGGGTTCTGTTATTTATTGAGTACTATTAAATCTCTTTCGTCATGTCCCCTATCAGTATGGCTACTCAGTGATCTCCCAAGCTCAACAGGTTACTATCAAATTATTGGATGAATTCCAAAGGTCACAAAATAACATGTAAGAAAATCATGCTTGAAAATCATGCTTAGTGATCCTGAACGATTCAAAGGTTATTATCATAACTGCACGTAATACAAATCGCAAACAAAATCATTGGGCACTTGTATTCTAAATCTCCTCGTATTTCACAGGAAAAGAAACATAAGTAACCATTTGTTCTTCACCACCAATGTATGTTATAACAGCCCCACAGATCATCTTCAGATTCCGTGTAGGGTAAGATTATGTTACTACAGCTGTTCAAAAGAAAAAGAATAAAAGATTGTTACTACAAGAGTAGACCTGCAAAAACACTTCGAATTCCCTCTTCATTGCCAAAAGAATAACAGTATCTATGTTTTCATAAGCCAACAATCGGAATAAATGATGGAGCTCATACCAAATGTACAAAATAAGCGAAATTGCTCAGAAGAATATTATTGACACCCCCATCGTGAAGCATCCAACAGCCACCCAAGGGCTCAAACGTTCACCTGTTTCAAGTATCACATTAGTCATTACAACGTGCCAACAGACAAACAAGAAAAGGAAGACGTATAGGCAAGGTTCGACGTGGAGTCTGACATGCTTGTCAATCTTATGAATTTTGGACGCATTCACATGGAGAGAATGAAAGTGGGTATACATGTGAACTAATTCAAAACTAGCTTACTTTACTTGATATAACGAAGGATGGACCAATTGTTCCTCAAAATATGGATTCCCATTCCTGCTACTTGGAATGCTCTATGTTTTTGCACATCAATGACAAAATGTACACAAAAAAGGTTTATCAAGGTTCTTCGCCAAAATTAGACCAAATATTTTACAAGGGTTCCTAGCAATGGTGCGAGTACCAAAAGCTGATATGAGAAGCTCAATGACAAAAGGAAGTGCACTATTATGCTAGACATGCTGGGAAGGGAATTAGGGATTTATATGCCTACCTATTCTTGCCGCTTTCCAAAAGAAACCCCGAAAGCTGCCAGAGGGAGACACCAAAATTTATCAAGTTGATGCATATTTTAACAAGGGGAAATAATATAACAAAAATAAAATAGCACCACCAAAAAAATAGTAAACTAACAACATGAATAGTTCTCTCCATATGAAATGGTCTTGATGGAATATGGGGCTCATGAAAGTCTTTGGCGGAATGCGTCAATGGTGTATGAAGGTGATCATCGAAACAGAATTCCAAACAGATAATAATCTTGCATAGCAAGCAGATCCACATCAACTATTATAACAACTTTCTTCAAGAGTGGCAGTTGCCTTAGAAGTCTTGGAATTTCTGTTTGGATTCCTAACAAGCTGTTACCTTGTATAGCAAGGGTATCCCATCAATCCCAACAAATGATACCTTCACGGGGTTGGAATTTTCATTTGGTTTATGTGTGGAGGAAAGAAAATATTGTCTTGCAAAGGATGCGACTTTACCAATAACTATACGAAGGTGTGCCATATTCTCTTCATAAACCTTACCTACACTAAATTGCTAACCTAAGTAAGCAGCAAACAAGGCTCAATCAACCAAATTAAACATTTTCTTCACTGAAGTGATAACATGATTTGTAGAGCTGTTTACTTAAGTAGACATGTTCCAAAATGACTCGTCTGCATAGCCATCGTCTCTCTCCCTTCAAATTTCTATTTCTAACTAAGAAAGCACACAACAGTCACTAGTTAACAGGACTTGCAACCAGGGATAAAACCCAAGAGAGGGCTGGCATAGGCATCCGGCACACCAAGCTTCTGAGAAAATTTCCAAAAAAAAAAAAACTATGTGTATTTGAGTCACATAGGTTCACCACTCCAGGTATTAGTTTCGCATGTATCCGCCTCCCTAATATCAAATCCTACATCCGTCCATGCACGTAGACATTGTGCACAATGAAATTAATATCTTTGAAAACAACTTATATATGAAAAACTAACAATCGCTGCAATGAATAAAAACGGACGAACGAGAAAAAAGACTAAATTGTAATGAAACCGGAACTGATGGATCCGAAATAACGAGTACTCTCAGGCAGTGGTGCAGCTATTGTCCCCGGCCCCACCCAATTTCTTATTTCTAAGTATAGTTTGCATAATTTCGGTAGATATTTGGAAAAAGATTTGTAAAATTTCAACCATAATTAACCAGTAAGAACAATTTTCATCTTGAGGACATTAAATTATGGTGAATGATATCGTGCGATCTTGAGGACATTAAATTATGGTGAATGATATCGTGCGATAATGATGTCGCAGGTCGTTTAACGATATGATAGGAACAACACCCAAGATTAATCCTTCAAATTATCAAAATCGTCCCAAGATATAATCTTGAAAACTCATCGTAAAATTTCTTTCATTGATTGCCCCCCTTCGACTTCGATTCCTAACTCCGCCACTGCTCTCAGGAACGGGAGACAGCAGTCAGCAACAAACAAGCGTATGAAAAACTCCCGTGCTCAACATATACTCTCCGTGTATGACTATGCATGTATGGCTGGATATATGGGTATCGAAACATACCCAGTTTTCTGTTCCAAGAGGGTGGGGAACTGCATCTTCAAGTATGTGCAGGTGCAAATTATCAAAAGCACCACCGTCAGAAACGAATGGAAGTTGAAAAGCGCTGACTGCGGTTTACAACAACAAAGCAAACAAACGAGTGAGCCAACGATCCAACGTCAAGATTGAGTTTATCATCTACAATTTCTGAATACAAATACCAAAAACGAATATATGAATTAGTCGTTGGTTGACGACAATTACCATGATTAGGATCTTCGTCTGAGATCTACAGAGTCGATGAATTAGCAAAGAGCAGAAACTGTAAAGGCATAGCTCGCGTTCTGGAAAAAGCCTTTGCGTCGCTGCTACCTTTATCAAACACCGTCGTCTATCGCTATACAAATTAAACTAAACTAAAGTTGCAAAGAGAGTGTTTGGTTGGGAATTTAGTTTTGTTTAGTTTTGGTAATGAGTGGAGAGAGAAATAGAGTAAAAATTGAAAATAAGGATAATGATTGGAGAGAGATAGAGAGATGAGAAAGTAATAATTGAAAAAATAGGGTAATAATTGGAAAAAGAAATAAGTAATGATTGATTTTCAAAATTAAAACTAAAAAGAAAATGCAACCGAACAAATAAATTGAATATCATCCTCCCGGTACAAATTATATAGTGCACAGAATCAATACACTTTTTGGCACTAAATTGATAATTATGAGTGCATTTTGGCACTCCCCTTTTGAGCGTGGTTATTAATTTGAAGAGTACCAAAATCACTCCCAAAAATTAATGTTCACCCTCTTTAAAGAAGGGAAATGATAATGTCAAAACTGTTTTTGTTTGTGTCAAAACTATGGGGCAACAAAAGCTTGTATTATGTGTAATGTACAAAATTTTTAGAGTAAATTACAGTAAACCCCCCTCAACTAATCCAAATTTTTACTTAACCCCCTCCGACTACAAAACCCAACAGTGTGCACCCTCTAACTATCCAAAATTGACACTTAACACCCTTTTGTTAGGTCTCCGTAGGAAAAATGCACCGACGGCCGTCTCCGACCACAGGGGGGCCGATCCGAGCCGTCCAAAAATTTTTTAAAAAAAAACCGAGTGGGCTAATGCGGGAATCAACCGCATCCGACGTGCGTAGGTGCTCGATCCAAACACCCCAAGAATTTAAATGGGGTGTTTAGATCGAGCACCTATGCACGTCGGATGCCGTTGATTCCCGCACTAGCCCACTCGATTTTTTTTTTAAAAATTTTTGGACGGCTCGGATCGGCCGTCCGGTGGCCGGAGACGGCCGTCGGTGTATTTTTCCTACGGAGACCTAACAAAAGGGTGTTAAGTGTCAATTCTGGATAGTTAGAGGGTGCACACTGTTGGGTTTTGTAGTCGGAGGGGATTAAGTAAAAATTTGAATTAGTTGAGGGGGGTTTACTGTAATTTACTCAAATTTTTATGCATTAGAGTTTTGACACCAAGAATAGTGACCAAAATTATTAAAATACACTTTTGAACCACCCAAACCGCCTTAACAAAACCAAATTGGGGTTTATTTTGAAATTTTTTTCTTATAAAATTTTGATTGGTCTAGACAGTTTTGATTTTGCTAAAATCAAACCAAATTGGTTCGACAACAGTTCATGTACTTGAAAACCATTTGACACCGAAGCCGACCGAATATAACCCTCTCGATATAGAACCCACCCTTTATTCACGTTCCAATTAAGCAATTAGTTTCCAAGCAAAACTCACGATTGCTCGTCGAGTTGAGTTAGTTATCCACTCTGTCGTAGAGTTAGAAATTCATTCTGGGGCTGTGGCTGCCATGTGGGAGTAATTTGCTGTGTTGACTTTTTTTTTTTTTTCCGAGATACCATGTATGATTTGTGCGCTAGAATTGATTTTTGAATTTGAGGGTTTTATTTGTAATATGGAATTGGTCCAATTACGTATGTAAAGTCCAAAACGAAAAATCGCACTGAATCGAACACCTAAATACAAGGCGGTTCAGTGCACTTTGTCGGTGTTAAGCACACAATAATTCGAAAACCGATAAATTGGTTCAATTTTCTTTTCCATGAAAAACCTACCGTACCAAATAGCTTACATCGCAGAGATATGTTTACATCCTCTCCTTGAGCCAAAACTTCTACCGTACTCCCTAGCGGTATGGAAGAATGATGCTCTCATTAAATATGGACCCTTAGATTGAAAAGTAGGTAAATTACAGCTCTTCGATCAAAACTACTCAAAAAAAAGTAGGGTGAATTTGCTTAAAATAAGATGGTTTTAAGAAGTTTTGAAAAAAAAAAAAAAAACTGTATTACTTACCACATAAGTAAGTTTTATATATCATTCTTCAAAACCAAAATTACTCTGTTATATGGCTACGGCTACGCCTCCTAAAAAAACACTTTGCTATATTCACTTACCACGTTACTGATAGGATAAGGGAAAACGATTCGGGAGCACCAAGTCACTCGGGAGCGTTATAGCTGGAGCCCTCCTTGAGCAGGAACGTCCTTGTCGTGGATATGAAAACGCTCCTTCGCCCGCATCCAAACAGACCTTCTTTGGAGCAATAATTTCCCGCTCAAAAAAACAAGGAACACGCACGACGTGTCTCCGTCGAGAGTCTCTCTCTCTCGCTCTCTCGCTCTCCCTACCTGAATCACACAACTTCTCAATTCGAGTTTCCACTAGACGTTCAAATTTGCGGTGTGGAACTTCAACAATGGGAGATGTGAAGAAGAGATGGTCGGTAACCTACACGAAGCACGTTAAACAGAAGCGCAAAGTCTATCAAGACGGCTTCTTAGAGCTTCAGGACTCGAGCCACGAGGTATTGCCATGACCTTTCAATTGTGTTTCTTCAACAATTCGAGTATGTATATTCTTGTTATTGAATTTAGTTTCGATCGTTCCATCGGTGGAGCTATTTCTAGGTTTTTAGGTGAGAACCAAATTTTTTTGAAGTTATTGTATGCTGGTTGCATGTAGTGCAATTTGAAGCAGAATAAGTCATTTTCCTATTCTAAGCTTTAGGTAAATCCGTTAGTTTAGTTCCGATTGATCTACGATCAGCTCAGCTATTTTGTGGATCTAATATACTGTATTGTCTATTGACCATACTTGTAAGTGTTGGTTAGTCTTGTGCTTAATCTTCTTGCTCTTTTATCTCCTTACACTTTGCTGCTTGATTGATGAGTAAACATGGAAATTGGTCATAAAACTTGGAGCTACACCTTTTCAACGTTCAAATAAGACACAGTAGCATATTCTACGTGTGACTTCTACGATGGAACCAGATTGGAATGCTGCATTGGAAGCTCATTCACGGTTTTTTGATATTTTTTTGTACTTTCTTAATCTGCTGCAGATCATGCTCTATGACGACTGCGAGAAACTCCTGATTTGTAGGATTGCAAAGAACGATGATGTTGTCAAATCTGGTGAAACACTGGAATTCAATTCTTATCTTGTTGACATTGGGGATCTTGAAGGAGATCATAAGAATATACCTAATGCAAATCTACCAGAAAGAGATAAGAAAATTACTGATGAAACTGGGTTGGTTCGTGGACGCAAGTTCAAGCATAATTCTGTTCCTGTTGGTATCCCCCTAATCCTGCTTTAATCTGTAGAAGTTTGAACTACCTCACTAGGCACTTGTCTCGTCTCAAAATTTCACTCCAACTATGTGTGCTCAGTGCTCCTAATTCAGTGTTTTTTCGTTTCTGAAGATAGGAAACCAGATTCTGGGAAGTATAAAGCACCATCATGTAGTCTAAGTCCATCACAAAAAATTATTAGAGGTTGGTCCGGCAGCAATAATTGTTTCTTCATTATTCTTGTTCACGTTATATGGTTAATCAGCCTTCTTCTCTACTTGTTCATAGTTCGGTCATTCAGGATGACAGTTCTAGCATAAATTCGCACAACAGAAGCCTGTCTACACATCCGTTCCTTGTCTTTAAGATTTAAATAACATATAAGGTCAATGAGCTTGGAGAATCACTTTCTTTTAATTGTATCCTTTGTTTCAGAGTTTAAGAAGAATGAAATGAACAAGTATGGAGCACCAAGGAATTGCCCAGATCCTACAAAACCTAGCTATTCTGGTCAGTTTTGTATTGTTGTCTGTACAATGACAATAAATTGCATGTTATGTTCATCATTGTTAAGAAACGGACACAGCTATTGCTTTATGTGATCACAAATGCTAGATTTAGATCTTTTCTGTTCAGGACATAGCGGTGCATCATAATATTCTGCATTTGCACGACTGAGCAGTGGTAATAGGCTTAGTTACTGACGTATGAATTCAAGTTGGTATACATTCTTTTATATAGTGTTCTTTCTCTATTCTCCTCGAACAGTTCTTTCATCACTTTAGAAGACAGAATGCAGAGAGACTATGATACGAAGGTGTCAAATTGGATCCTTAGGGTGATAATATGCTAAAACATAACATTGAGTTAACCAAACATTTGCCTCTTATTAAATACTCAGGTATCATTTACAGGCCTAATACAAGTTGAAAAAATGCTCGGTACACACTGTTTCATAATTTGTGCTAGAAATAAGTATGGCACATCAGTACCAACTCAACTCAGCTGAACTTCTTGAAGAACCAGTTTCAAAGTCACTTCTAGCAAATAGATTTTTTGTATTCAACAGTTAATGGAGCATGTCATAAACTTGGATTTTTGTTTTCAATCTATTAGGGGATGCACTATGAGATGGCAAAAACCTTTTTTTTTTCTTCCCCTGAGAGAGGAGTGGGAGATACCACCACATTATGGAACTCAGAGCTTGGTCAAAAAACCTGATTATTATATTCAATAAATCAGTAAATGGGGAAGGAACATGGTATCATTTCTTGGAAATTGGAATCATAAGAATTTATGATTTCTTGTGCAATTGAAAAGCTTCCAACAAGAGGCAGTGTTCTACTTGATTTTTTGTCTCTCTTTTTCTTTGTTGCTGGAGGAGGAACATATATATCTTGTTTGTTACATCATTAGCAATGCCCTTCCCCTTGGGATCCATCGATAGCAACTCTCTATTTGATTCATACACAGATAGAGAGTTTCATGTTTTTCCCTTGGGATCCATCGTCCTTTGTTTTGTCATATAGTTCTCTCTGGTGGTTGACTATTTCTCTTGGTCATTGTAGAATGGATTGTGCTTTATACGACACAAATAACACAAAAGGCCAAGAAGTATCATGATGGAATCTTAAGAGTTGCAACTTGTGGATCGCAGGGGAGGCAGGTTGAATTCTATATTTCCAATTGGCTGCTATTTGATTTTTGATACGCTTATGACAATCTGGTCAATGGAATTTATAATGAAATGTAACAGTGTAAATAGTAATTTTCTTTGTACTTGTAAAGCTTTATAAGAACATGCAAGGACGAGGCATGTGATGTTTCGAAAAGAGAGTAGTGTTATGTGGATTAATGGCTTGGTACTTTGTTTAAGCTGGAAGGTTTGAGGTAAACCAATGGCGTGCAATGCATGCAATTTTACTGTGGAAGTTACGTCAGAGTGCCATCATACTTACTGTTTGTAGACTTGGAGAGAGCGTGAATGGAGCTGTTTGACTTTGTCAGGACATTTATGCAAAAATCAATGCAGGAGATACTCCCATGTGCAACTATCCCATAGAAACAGAAGGCTTGGAGGGATACTGTGGGATGTTGGAAAGAGTAGTCAGATAGGGCCTAGTAGGAAGAGGGATCATTATCTGATAATGTGTGAAAAATAAAAATCGTGGATTACAAACTTATGCAAAATTGAGGAGTGGGAAATACGAACTTTATGTTGCTCATGATTCGTTTTTAGTTTTTTTGTGTGTGTGTGTGTGTTGGACTGGGGATAGACTTAAAATCTAGTTCTTGGGTTTCTTGTTCATGTCGGCCTTCAGCAGTATCTATAGATTTATGGGGTCTGCATACCTGCAATTGAAGTTTCCCTCACGAAATGGAGTTATATAGTGAATGTTGCTGACATCTCTTTCCATTTTCACATTCATGTTTCATCAGATGACTACGGTCCCCTTATGCAACACCATGCCATCCTTTCTAGACAGTAATTCTTCCAGAACTTATTCCAGGCTGATGCAGTTGCCCCATATTCTTTATAGTCACATATTAGTATTTGTTGATTAAAGTGTTATAGCTGTTGTTAAATCTTCTGTCTTATGTTCTGTTTTCTGTTCAAAATTGCCTTCTGTCTGTGGTAAAGCACAATTAATGCTCACTCTCCTTTTCTTTGTCATCACCTAGGTTACACTGTATGATGTAAGCAGGAGACCCTTAGACAGTAGGTTCCTTAAGAAGAGTGAAGTGATTGGATCTGGTGAATCTCTTGCTTTTGATGGCCATTTGGTTGACATTCAAGAACCTGAAGGAGACCATAAGACTCCAGTGGACTTGAAAGTTCAAGGAAGAAATTGCACAGCAAGTGGCAGGACAGGATTATCGGATGGACAAGAGACCCACCGCAGCTCTATAGGTATTCTTATTTGTGCTAAACTGAGCAGAAGCAGCACATATTTTTTCGCATGCTGCTTGGCTTTTGTGTGCTAAATGGATTAGAAGAAGCACTTAATCTTTGTTTTGTTTTCCAACAAAGGGGTTTTTGTATCACTAATTTCTTGTTCTCTTCAATCAGTTTGCACGTCCTTGATTGCTTCTTTTTCTCATTTTCTGTTTTATTGCTTCGTTGTCTAACAGAGATTGGAAGGTCTGCTTCAAGTGATAGTGTGTTGCCGCCACCAAATTGTCTCAAACCTGTTAAAACATTCATGAGAGGTAAGTTCAAAGGTGGATGCATGTTGTTTAATAGATAGTTTCCTTTTGTCCATTTGGCGCAAAGAAGTTTTATCAATACAAGTACTGATGTTTTAGAGAGCACTACTTTTGCATCTTGAATGAATTGATTTCTACATGAATTATTATTAGTTGGGTATGCCAAGAGATCTTGGCAGTTAAATGTCACTTTTATACCTATAATATCGCTGACGCTGACATACTCATCTCCTCTATGACAATACAGAATGGCATGCTCTATACACGACTCAGATAAGTCAAAAAGCAAAAAAGTACCATAGTGGTATCCTCAGACTTGCCTCTTGCAATTCCTACCAGATGCAGGTTGGTTATGTGAATTCTACACTCCCTACCTTTAAATATTTTCTATAAGTCAGCTTTGTGGGGTGTAATCAGGCAACTGCTCTGCTGATTAACCTGAAGTTTTGTAACATACTTCAGAAACTATGAATGAAAACAATCTCTTGATCAGTTGATGAACGTATCTATAGTTGCCAACGTGTTATTTTCTTACAAAGCTGTTATTTCTGAATAAAATGATACCCCTCTTTTTAGTTTAATTGATACTAATGTTGCTTCATTTGA
>BPLS01000188.1:0-28062 GCA_019656275.1 Rhododendron kiyosumense
CATGACCAAATCAATCTTAAATGGAGTATATTTCTAAAGCTCATTAACTTTTCCAGCCAAATTTAAACAATTAGTGTTCAACTCGTTCTGTTCGTTTATTGCCTTACTTCCCATAGGTGAAAAATTACACACAGATTACATGAATCAAAAGTTGGACTTTCAAATACCTTCACTTACTAAACAAAAGAAAGTGCATTCATCGTGTAAAAAAATTGAAAATCAATAACTTTTTAAAGAATAGTACGCAACAATAGTCATATTATAAAAGAGATTTTGATAGCATGCAACGAAGAACGATGAGCAAATGTGCCCATCGTCGTAAATTAATTTAGTGCTTAAAAAATTATATCCGTTCTCCTTCCCAAATGACTTTTTAAAAAAATCTAAAACCCCTTGGCTAGATTTTATATGGATTAGCTGCACTTGGAAATTTACTCACCTCTCACTGGCTTTCAGGTCCTTTTAAGAGATGATGGCTGAGCTTCATCTCCTCAGTCAACCACACCGCTCTAGTTTCCCTTGATTTGTTGTTTTCTCTTTGTAGAAAGTCTTGCTTATTTGTAGATTGTTGACGCAAAATAAATCCACCGATAGTATACATTGATGAAGAAAATTGATCTTTTTTTTTCCATTGGCATGATAAAATAGGTCCTACTAGCGAGTGCTAACTGCAAAATTATTAGGCCATCCACAGTGGTATAATAAAAAATGGATAATCAAAAGCTGACGCATCAACTTTTGATTATTCATTTAAGAGGTTACTAAGCTTAATAATGTTGAGGTCCACAATGGTCACTTATAGTCCCCAACCAAAATAAGGGGTCCAATACAATTTGACTATGTCTCTCTCTCTCCCTCTCTGTTTCCCACTATTCACTTCCCTCCATTACCTCTTTTTGGACAAAAATATATTGATTCCCCCCTTTAATTTTGGAAAAAAAAATCTGTGACTTTCTTCCCTCCTATTATAATTTTTTTTTTTGGGGGGGTGGAAATCTATCAATTCCCTCCTCTTTTTAGAGAAAAATCGGAGGATTCAAAGCTTCCCCTCCCATTCTCCTTCCCTCTTAATGAAATTTTTGAACATCTCTCCTTCCCAAATGATGGAATCACGGTGACAATTCCAAAGCTAAATGGAAGAAAATCAAAAGAAAATAAGAAAAACAAATTACTTGCAATATGAAGATGAAACACGCGAAGAAAAGAATAAGAAAATATCAGCTAAAACATGCATGTATGCAAATTTGGAAATCAGTTAACTTATGTGGTGTTGGGGTTCACAAATTTTGATTATTGAAAAAGGTTGTTAGTTTTAGTTATTCAAAACCCAAAATATGATTATTTCTAAGGATGCTGCTAAGTTTAATTATACCATTGTGAGTCATCTTTTATATCAACATTGTTAACTTTAAAAATAATTGTTTTTAATTATACCACTGTGGATGACCTTACTCTCGTTCATTGAAGCAGACATTATAGACATTGAAATATCTTCTCATTGGGAAATATCACCAATGAGCAAGTAGCAGGCATTATAGACATTGAAATATCTTCTCATTGGGAAATATCACCAAACATAACAAAGGGCAAATGATAGAGTTGGCACAGAATGGTTCTCTACGTAACCTACTATGTTCAAAGCAAATCAAATAGCTTTACAGCAATCTCAGAAATTGCAGTGCGTATGTACATTCATACACAGACGCATCGTTTTGCCATAACCAGTCTACAACTAAAGCATCCTGTCGCAACCAAACTTCATCTTGAGATAATTAAGAAAAACAATTACACAACATTCGCTCTACAAGGCATTTTACCAGTACCAAGAAAAAGCATAACCACTCAATATTCGAAACAATGAAATTGGATAAATCAATCTCGAAAAGGAAAAAAATGATTAGTTACATCAACAAACAGAAATTTTCCTCCTCAAGATCCACTTCTTTTTGACATTTTCCATTGCTTCCTCTCGCATCCTGAGGAGTTCATGGAAAGACTGGCGATATTGCATGTCAATGGCGTCAAGCTCCAACTTCAACTCATCCCTCTGATTGCCATCTGCTACAGATTGAGTAGAAAAACTCAACAAGCTGACATCATTTGATAGAGAACTACATGGAAAAGAAATCTCCGAAGTCTTCAGGATTTCATTCATGACGACAGATCTAGAGAAACTACCCTTGCATCCTTCAAACTCATTTGAACTCATGTTCCATTCACTTCGGAAGACCTCCTTATTCGCGTATGAAGTGGAATCATGCTCCTTGGAAATGGCTTCACCAGAAACTCTTTCAGATCTTGAAGCCCAAGAACATCTCATAGAGCTTTGATTATTTACACGAGGAGAACCCTCACATGGACTTCCTTCACTCCTAGAGTTTCCAAACGAGGGCTTCCAGTTCGGTACAAGTTTTACGATCAAGCTGTCGATCAACTCAGCTATGAAAGTCAAATCTTCATTTGACAAATCAAGTTGGTCAACCATCTCACCCGCTATTGACTGTGCAGTATCACGGGCAAGGTAAAACACAAAATGAATGTTCCGAGCATGACCTAGAAACACAAAAAAGCTTTTAGACCGTTCTTAAAAGAATATCAAAGGACTTAAGCCCAGAAGAATTTTACTTACAACATGACTGAGCAATGCGCAGAGTAAATGAAATTGAGTCATCACCATTTATCACCCCTTCCAATTTGAACTCATTTTTGCCATTGATCCTCCTTAGTTCTAAAGCTGAAACATGAGTAGCTTCACCAGCACTTTTTGTACAAGTAGTAGACGAAAACTTATTGTGCCAACTGTCTATTTCCATGGCGAATGAATCGGGCTTTGGCACATTTACTGACTTAGGCACATAATTGTGCAACTGTGAAGGCACATGAGGGTTTTCAATTGAAAGGAATGGATCATTCAACAGCTCTGATGCAGACATTCTCATAGATGCTGGAACTAGGCACTTATCTATGAATTCCTTGACTTGGGAGTCCTTCACTTTACAGAGTCCGGCTGGCTTTACACCCTGCCCCCCCAAAAAAAAGTTCGATTAAAAATGAATATTCCAGGAAGGAAAGAAAAGATGTAACGCTGGTGGTTTGCGAACTTACAGATGACACTTTCTTATATATTTGCGCTGGGTTTTTGCATTCACTATATGGATATTCACACGTCGCCAACTCCAACATGCACATGCCAAAAGAATATATGTCAACTAGTTCATTGTATTCCTCATCATAAAGCTCTGGAGCCATGAATTCAGGAGTACCTGTGAGAAACAAGGGGATTAATTGTTAAAATTTCTAATAAGCTACTTCAAACAAACTAGCAAATCACTAAGAATTTGAGATAAATACCAATTACACTGCATGCAGTAGGTTGCTGCATGATGGCTGCCAGCCCAAGATCTCCAATTTTGACTTCTCCATGATTTCCATTAACAAAAATATTGTCACATTTTAAATCCCTGTGAATAATAGGCGGACTGTGACTGTGGAGATAGCATAAACCTCGGAGAATTTGCCTAGCCCACTTCTTGATGGCCTTTACGTCGACGCTTTTATGTTTCTTCCGATATCTAAGTCCCAAAATAATAGAAATCAACTACATGGAGAAGCCAGGCAATGAAATAAGAGAAACAATAAAGTCAATACTCACTGCCTCATAATGTTTTCCATTAATAGTCTTGTTTTTGTCATCCACCCAAGAACTGTAGGATTTTATAATGTTTTCATGTTTCAGTGTCTTGAGCAAGTGAACCTCTGAATATAACCTCTCCAGATGCTCCGGTGACTGTAATGCATGGTCAAGACTCACTTGGTTCCAAGCAACTTCTATGCCATCAACCTCATCAAACCCTTTATAGCTATCAGAGATAAGAGTAAAGGAACCAAAGCAAACAAAATTTCAGAAGCCAATGACATTTTACATCAATAAAGCAGTAGCCATTACCAATGTTAATACCATAACCAACCCATAATAATCCACACGAAAAATAAAAAAATGAAGATGGGTTGGAAACCATACACAGTCTTGGATGCTCCTCTCCCCAAGATTTCATTATACTGAAGGAAGAAAAACAGAAAAATGGTGATACCGTGATGGCATTACTAAACCCACCAAAGCAAATAAAAGAATGACACTTAAGCAACAACACACAATTTTCAAATCTACGCAAACGAAGAAAACACATGTTCTCTTCTCATAAAAGGACATTATTGTTCAACTGCAGTTGTTCCTCTACATAAATACCTTATCACTCATGTGAAGCAAATGTGACACCAAAACAGAAATACTGACAATCAATCATACATTTGATATGATACACCCAGAGACCAATATACCAAATTCATAACCATTTTTGAGTCGAGGAATCAAGGGGTCACCTAACTACATAAGGCGGGTCCAGTCATTCAATCCTTTATGGTAGCATAAGCACTGTGAAGGACTATGTTGGAACTTTCTTACTTCCGGCATTGTCTAAGTTTTTTAATACATAAGTTGAGGATTCGGTCAAACCATCAAACACACACTGCACGAAGAACAATCAAGAAAGGAAACAAGAATGCAATATTTATTTTTTTATGTGGTTTCCATACATCCAATTTTTAGTATATATCTTATAAGATGGAGAGTACAAGTTACGTTAGCCACAGATAGCAATTACTTGTAACCTAGAGTCTACATAACCAATTACAGTAATACATGTCTAGGTTTAGGGGCTAGACCCCGCAACCAGGTAATCAGCCAAGCTAAAATTAGACCGAATCAGCTTTCACAAACACAACAATATAAATAATGCACAATTCTACTCGTCGTCCAATAACGAAGTTTCCAACAAGAATAATGCAGATAAATATAATAATACAATCATATCGTACCCGGATGTATCGACCCTTTGGTGATCTCTCAACAATATCATCTCCATCAGGCTCTAATTTGCATTTTGATTTCCTAAACAACTCATTCACTGGAAACAACAAACCTGCCGCTGCCGCCTCGGAATCCATATCAATCCCGATCGAGAAGAAGGTAAAGAATTCAAAAAAAAAAAACAAAACCGAAATGACGAAACCTTTCGGGTGGTGGCGGTGGGGGTTGATTCCTAATTAGGAATCAAAGAACAAAAAGCTGTTCAGAAAATGCTTCGCATGCGACCGAGTACGAGTCAATTGCCGATCGAAACCAAAACCTACATCCAACGAAACTCATCCTCATTGACTTCAGATTCATCCGTCGTTCTCCTCCGCCCATCGATCCACCGATTAACCTCGTCATTCTCAATTCAAATCACCATAAAAGATGATTTGCACATCTACGCTTGATAGAAACTAAAAACGAGGACAGCGATTTAGGGTTTGGAAATTGAGACCCCAAAACTCAAATCCATATCATGGTAGGTCAAAGTTGGCAACTTTAGCTGGGAGGAAGTCAAAGGAGGAAACCCTAATTGGATCCAGGAGATGGAGGGGAAGATCGGGATGATTCTTCGGGAGGGTAGAGAGAGAAACGGGTGGGTGGGCGAAGAGTCTTTTATTGGGGTGGAAAATTGCAAATAGAGTCCTTTTTTACGAGGAAGGATTTTCTGTAACCAAAACTTTTGTGCTGGGAAATTTTTGTGGTTGAATTTAAAATATAAAAATAAAAAATTACACAAATCCAACGGCCGACAATCTCTCAGCACAAAGCACAAGAATTTTCGGGATAGAGAATATCGGATTCCTTTTTTTATTGAGAGAAGAAGGATAAAAAAGTTTAAGTACTGTATTTCTTTTTTCTTTTAGGATTTGATGATGTATCGTAATCATCATCGTAGTCAATTAGAACTTGTCAACTAAAGTTCACCAGTACCGTATCATCTTTTGTTATGTAACTCTCTAATTTGACGAATGCGTAATTTTTATTGTCCATCGTAGAAATCGATAAGCGAATCAAATTGCTCGAATTTAAAATTAAATTTACGCATTTGAAAACCCATTGGAGATCAAATTTTCAATTATTTAATCTAAATCTGAATATTTTTTTAAAAGACGATAAGTTTTCAAGCCAATATGCGCCGTTACAAATCGATTTGTTTGGCTTGGGATCAGAGACTCCGTGGACTATCCCATATCTCCTAACAACCCAATAAAAGTGATTTTCAACATCTCATCCGCAAATCTATGGCTACCACGTGAAAACGCCACATAATTTTTTTTGCTCGGCTAAAAAACGCCACATATTACACTGGGCCTTTCTGTTGCATTCCCACAAGGTTAACTTTAACTCATGTTTAGTGAAAGTTGGAACCAGATCTCCTACATGCCCAGCGCACTGGCAATGGCACTGCCCTTGCAATTGCTGGCACTCAAGCTTATGGCTTACAATACATTGTCGTAAGTATCGCAACAACTAGACGCCGCAATTGTCCTGCAATCTATTGAACACATTAGGAAGTTAATGATACAAACATAATCCCCATTGTAAATCTACTTGACAGATCTCTTTCAAGATGGGTTTTGAGGTCACTATATTTATTTGAACCACATTATGAAACTGGACTATTACGTAAATCTGCAGCATAAAACATCAAACATGTAGGCATATATGCAACAATCCTGTCACAGTGTCATCACTAAATCAGGTCGAAAATACAAATGAGAGAACATAACAAAATAACCTACTAGTGCGTTTAATCATTGGATTCAAGTTTTGCGTAAGAGAAGTTGCTCTCACGAGCTCAGCTCCACAAAAAGGCTGGCCTGTGGATGTAACCCTGCGTCTTTCAGGGACATAGAGAGCTTCTCTGGGCTGTAGACGATGCGGGGGAAATTGGAGACAAGGCTGTAACTCTCAACTTCTAAGCAACCCAAAGAATCGACATAGTCATATAGTGCCTGGATCGTTGCAGTATTATGGAACCTCCTTCCCTTCCGCTCTCCAGTTGGGAACCGCACCAAAACCTGAATGACCCAGAACATTACACAAGAAGACCAATTAGATAGGGAAAAGAAGACTAATTAAGCGGGCAAGCATCCCCAAGAAGAGGAGCAGCTAACCACCATGGACTATATTTTGGTTAAGAAAGGCCCCGTTTGACCATGTATGGATATCAAATGAACGGACTCTACATTATATACGGAATAATTATAGCTCAAATATAGCTTTGATAGCTAAGATATGGATTCCACATCAAGTTTGGGAGTTTTATCAAGACGGAATTGGAACAACTATTTAATAGGAGTGATTTGAGATCCTTCACTTTTTTTTTTTTTGAACGGCGAAAACAAATTTTATTAAGTTTAAAAAGATAACAGGAACAAGGAGAGAACAAAAGTGTCCAATCTGAGACCCAAATCCAAGATTGGCAAGATGCCAACTGAGGAACAGCTAAATGGGACAAAGCTCTAACACCCGAAAGGCCTAAAGCCCAGATCCTTCACTTAACTATTGTAGTTATACAAGGATCCCAACAGAAGACATCTATTATACTCTAATCCATTTTCCACTTCAGCTTCACAAGCTACCTAAGGCCACACACCGTTTGTATCTTTCTTGAGATTGAACATAAAATCCATTTATTTGAAATCCGGCGTCTTCTAAATGCTGCCTAATATGTTTGCACAATTAAGTGCCTTTAGAAACACAATTTGCTATCCATGAATCACACTCTCCACAAGGGTTAAATTGCCCAGAGACAACCTTTCCTTCATCCTACTGTAAACTGGAGCCTGATGCAGATGCAGCAGATCCTACTGTAAGCAAGGAGCCTGGCGCCCTGGGTATGACCTTCTTATTTGTTATGTGTGACACTATTCTAACAGAGCAAAAATTAATGACAAGTATAAACAGTTACTGCAAATGGATATGAGCATTACTTGAGTGACATCAGGTCCTTTTTCAGGCTCAGCTCCCAGTGACAGGGCTTTTTCCTGCCGAATTCTAGCTAGTTCAGCTTCTTTCTCAGCAGCTTCACGTGCTTCTCTTTCACGAGCCTCTTCTTCTTCCATGCGCTTCCTCTCAGCTTCAGCAGCTTCCCTAGCTAGCCGCTCTTGCTCTTCTTTCCTCTGCCGTTCCCTTGCCTGATGGATTAAAAAACCTCATTAAAACCATGTCAAATAGTAAATTAATATTAATGAAATAGAAGCCCAGTTCTGAGAAAGGTAGAAGGCAAAGACCGATTTTAAAATGTGACATACTTGATCAGCTTCAAGAGCTGCTCGGTAAGCAGCATCTTGTTCCTCCCTCAAACGGATGTTGGTTCTACGTTCTTCTGCATCAAGCCTTGCGGCAACAAGAACAGGGGCACTTTCTTCAAGCACTCTCTGCAACATTGTCAGCATTTCCTCAGGAGATCTGGGCCCCTCAACCTGTACGTAAGATCAGAAGAAGACAATACCAACTTTTATCCTCCAAAATAATATCTAAAGCAAGCTTGCCATTTTATTAAAGCACACCGGGTTCTGGTCCTCTTACAACAGAAAAATACAAAGTGCTTTCTGTGTAGCCTCTAGGTCTAGGATAGGGGTTTTCAAGAAATTTTACTGGCAATAGGACATAGCTTACAGAATACGGACTACCTCTATAATAAGATTTCAGATGCCATAAAAAGGAATGATAAAAACAGTCGAGTGATCCAAACATAGACAGATGCAAAGTAGAAAACAAATATGGCAATTCCAAGCTCCTGAAGCAAATTAAGAGATGCGATATTCACATGTTTCCCGAAACTGTCTAAACATAAATGCATCTCCTAGATTTGAGTCACAGTAGAAAGTAGCCAACCAAACATAGAGGCATATTCATATGAATTATATCTTTCTAATTCACACAGAAGTGTGTAGAGTCCATTTCTCATAGGCCTTTTGTTGGATACAGGTGGTTGGCATTCCCTTGATGCCGTTTTCACATATAATCTTATTTACCTAGCACACAATTAAATGATATTGCAAAGGGAACACACATCATAAGAAATGTCGATCAGCCTTCCTTCTCCCCACATTTCTTATGAAGCAGGAACAAAGGCATAGACACAATTGACAAACGCCTATCAAAATATCAAGAAAAGGTTGGTTTCAACTCAGTCGCCCCACAATGAGATAACACATACTACATATCCACCATCATAGTTGTCTGAAAACTGCCCAGAAATTTCTGCATTCATTCTGGAAACCAAGTATGAACGCATACTTATTACTTAACATGAACTTGTAGTAGTGTGAATGCGCTCACGCATGCACGAGTGAGAAGATCTAGGCAATAAGCCCTTGCCATGTCACAATCCTTTCCCAACAGTCTACAGGTTACACAACTAGATGCACAACAGTGGAGGGCTGAAAATTAAGGAAAGGGGGCAGGGGCGTGTGTGGGAGTGGGAATCAGGGACAAGAAGGCGAGAATGTCCATCTTCAACTTTCTGCGCCAACTAGATAGTTTTTTTTTTATTCATACAAGTTGGGTATAATCGGGCCAATCCACAGGCTTCATAAAACCCGCTACCTAAACTCATCCGAATCCATATGGCAAATAATTAGTCTTTTGTCCTTAAAACAAATAGAAACATGTATCTGGGAAAATTATCCATAACATCCTAATTAGCAAAAATAAAAATCACTTAAGAATAATTATCATGAGTTCTCCACCTATATATATATATAGAAATACAAAATGCAATTAATAGACCAATGCTTAAGTCAAAGAGTCTTCACTTATATTCTTAAAACAAGGGGCTGCTTTGAACCCCAACAAGTATGTAATAAAAATAGATTCCATCCCAAAATTGTGAACCCAGAAGATGCCACTGCGCTGAACACCTAAGAATAATAGAAAGGACAAGCCAAAAGCCATTAGTTTAGTAGTACTACTGCCAGTACCGATATTCCCTACGGTTTAAATCAAAACCACCTTTAAAGGAACAAATTATCCACATCTATTCTAACATATAGAGGGAGAAGTCTGTTTTGATGTGAACAACTTTTGAAGCTCCGTCACAAAAGTAATTTCCACAATTGTCCCTCCAGAAATTAAGTTTTTACTACTTTTAATGTGCCATCAAATAACTGCTATGGGCAAAATAGTAGTAATAGATTAAAAACCACCTTATCAAAACCACTACTCCACTATCCAAAACCATCCTAAAAACGTCTAGCACACAGAGGTTCGGAGGGGATCTACAAGCAAGACAGGAAGTTGAAAACTGACTACTTCAGTGCAGCCAACAAGCTGGGAGTCTGGCACATCTGATCTTCATAATCAATACAATACAGATAGATGTGAAGCTCTAAGTTATCTATATGACGATGAACCCACTTGAAAGGAACCCACTTGAAAGGAGTAATACGTGAGACCTTTCATATCATATTGAATATTATTGAAGTTGCAAGTAACCTCTATATATCATCCAGCATCCACCAGCTATCCCTCAGTTACATACTCTCTAAGATAAATGAAAAGGAAAGCGAGGAATATTATTGGTCCCTTAAGCCGGAAAGGCATATCATAAGATTTGCTAGTGTGAAGGGTGACACTTGCACAATGGGTCATCAAATAACATGAGTCACATGGCCATAATAACCTAGGACATAAAAATAGTTTAGATTTTGGAAATTCAATCGTAGCTATGTGATAAATCATGTTGAAGAGCTCGGTTTTCACCTATTTATCTTCCAAAAGCACTTTTCAACTTCAAGAAATTTCAAATTACCCATTTTTGTATGTTACTAACTTACTAGTTACTAGCAAGGCCAAGGAGGGAGCTTAGTAGCATAAAGCGGAAGTGGGGGCAGGAGCTAGAATGGGGGCAGGTGCGGGTGAGCGGTGGCACCGCTCCTAAGGTTGGGAGCGCCTAAGGAGCGTATATAGATTATATAAAATACTTAACCATTAAAGGAAAAGTGATATTTACTGAAAAAATTTCCAATCTTAAAGTGCAATTATTGGAAGTTATATATTCTCAATTCGCAAAACTTCTTGACTAATATGATTCTCATATTCTTATTTCTACAATGGCATAACTCCCTTAAAAGTAAGAGAATAATTGCCTAAATGGGCCGATAAGCTCCCATCTTAGTTAGAAGCGAGCTCCCGTCAAGCTTTCATCTTGGGAGCACCGATTCGAGCTCCCGTCTAGGGAGCGCACCCATTTTAGAAGGATCCTGCAACTAAGGGAGGGAGACAAGGCTTAAAATTTGAGTACTGAAAGCAAGGCGAAAGTTTGAATTTGCAGTGTGTTCCTTAGTAGCTGGATCCTTCTAAAATGGGTGAGCTCCCAAGACGGGAACTCGAATCGGCGCTCCCAAGATGAGAGCTTGACAGGAGCTCGCTCCCAACTAAGATGGGAGCTTATTGGGCGGTTAAGGCAACTATTCTCTTATTCTTAAGGGAGTTATGCCATTGTGAAAATAAAAATATGAAAATCATATCATTCAAAAAGTTTTGCAAATTGAAAATATCTAACTCCCTATAAGTACCCTTTAAGATCGTGAAAATTCTCATAGGTAATCATTTTTCCTTCAATGATTAAGAATTTAAAGATACTCTATATATGTATTTATATGTAATCTATATATGCTCTTTAGGCGCTCCCAACCTTAGGAGCTTTGAGGTGCCTCTGCTCCCCCGCTCCCGCTTCGTGCTACTAAGGTGTGTTCACAACTTAGTAGCACAATGCGGGAGCAAAGACACCTAGAAGCTCCTAAGGTTGGGAGCGCCTAAGGGGCGTATATAGATGTCATATAAATACATATATAAAGTATCTTTAAATACTAAACTATTGAAGGAAAAGTAATTACTTAATGAGAATTTTCACGATCTTAAAGGGTACATATAGGAATTTAGATATTTTCGATTTGCAAAACTTCTTGAGTGATAAGATTTTCATATTTTTATTTCCACAACGGCATAACTCTCTTAAGAGTAAGAAAATAATAGCCTTAACCGCCCAATAAGCTCCCATCTTGGGAGCGCCGATTCGAGCTCCCGTCTTGGGAGTGCACCCATTTTAAAAGGATTCTGATGGAGTAATAAGGCTCACAACACTATTTCTCACCAACTAGCAAACGAACAAGCAAGATCCTTGAAAACCCAAATTCAAAATCATCTCTTGCCTGACAAACATATCATATGATTGGCTAGTCTGAAATAACATGGCTAGATTAACAGGGGTGACACATGCACAATGGGGCATCAAATAACATGACCATTAATAACCTGGGCGATAAATATAATAAGACATGGAAATTCAACCGTAGACATTGGACAAATCGTGTAGAAGTGCTCGGTTTTTATCTAATTTATCTTCCGAAAGCACTTTTCAACTTCCAGGAATTTTTAAATTACCCATTGCTGTACTGTACTTGGCTAGTGTGAAATAACATGGCTAGACTAACAGGGGTGACTCTGGCACATTGGGGCATTAAATATGACCACACTAAACTGGGTGAGAAAAATAGTTAGATATTGAAATACAGCCATAGCTATGTGATAAATCCAGTTGAAGTGCTCGGTTTTCATCTAATTCATCTTCCAAACTCATTTACAACTTCAAGCAATTTTCAATCACCCCCATTTTTGTACTGTCCTTGCTCGAAGGAGGGAGACAAGGCTTGTATTTGAGCACAGAAACCACAGTTAAACCTAAATTTCAAAATTGCAGCATCCACACCTCACAAAGTAACTGAAGAACAAGCAAGAATCTTGAAAACCCAAATTCAAAATCATCTCTTGTCAAACCATCAACCTGGGGCAGTTCAATTCTAAGCCGTGTCACACACAATGACACTGTCCAAGAAAATTCTCTAAAGAACACTCCACTTCTATGTGCTTCACATTTCACATTCAAAGTTCTACTTAGTTTTCGCAGAAACAGAACTAGATGAAGAATAGAACCCAACATTGGTACCTGCTGAAGCAAGCTAAAATTTAAAGTTCCAATTTGCAGTATCAACACCACTACCTCCTCACAAACTAGCAGTCTACCAGAAGAACAAGCAAGAATTTTAATACCAACCCAAATTCAAAATCATAAAAGGAGACTCCACTTCTACAAGCAACACACTCTAAGAAAACTAAACTACATTTGAAGAGTCATGTTAGCAAAAAGAACTCAAAGGGATAGAGCATACTTAATGCACTATTTTGGTGTAGCTCTCTCACTCTTCGAGTTTGAAGAGAGAGAAATGTCAATTCAAACTGACACATCATCAAATATAATAATGACGAGTGGTGAACTAATTGATTTTTTTGGCAAAGTGAGTCATTTAAAGTTAAAAGAGTAATACTAAAAAATTTAAATGTTAAAGAGTCCGTTGGAGTGGACTTGTTGCAAATGGCTTTTCAACATGCCACATGTGTCACCGAAGCTACATTGGCTATAAAAATTTGCTACCTCCCGTGGAGATGCTCTAAGCTCTACTTAGTTTCACAGATATGCTCTATTGCTCTAAGCTCTTAAGAGATACTCCACATCAGTGTTCTAAAAGTTGACCGTCTAGGCCAACTAGTCCCTGCCTAGGCACTAGGTGGTGGTCCAACGCTTAGATTAGGCGGCCAACTAGTCGGCACCAAGTCCCAGCCCAGGCACCCCTTTCTGCCCGACTAGTGCCTGGCATTTTTAGAACATTGCTCCACTTCTACAAGCTAAACACTCTAAGCTCTACTTAGTTTCACAGATATGAACTAGATGAACTGAAAAGAACCTAAGTTCGGTACCTGCTGAAGCAAGGCAATCCTCTGATTCGTCGCAGCCATAACCACGGCGCAAAACGGGAACCTCGATGCGTTCAAGCTGTTACTCATCTTAAAACCCTCACTGGCACGTATACTCCCTCCCCACGCCACGAAATTCTCGTTCACAAACGCCGCCAGCACTTCGGAACACAGCGTCCCCTCGCAAAACGCCGGCGTATCCGGGTGATCAGGCGAGTGCAGGTACACGAACAACATCTTGAACTCGTGCCTGGACCTCTGCAACGCGTCCATAAACCCTTCCGCCACGAAATTAGGCCGCGCCGTCGTGCCGTATAACCTCTCGAATTCCGCCACGAAGTCCACCGCCTCCGCCGCGGCCCCCGACAACGGAACTAACGGCGCCGCCGCGCCGTTACGGTTTGAGCTCAGCCCGATTACGCCTAGGGAGTAGGAGAGGACGCCGCCGGCGGCCCACAGGCCCAGCCCAATTGCGCCGGAAAGGAGCCCTAGACTACCGGAAATGATGGAAAACGGCAGCGTAATGAGCTTCCAGGCGAGACCGGGTGGGGCGGCTGCTCCGCGGACGACTAAGCCCGATTCGGTTGCATCGGATTGGTTACTGGTTCCGACGACGTCGTTCGGGGCGGGGGTTGCGGTGGAGGTACTGGTTGAGGTGGTGAAGGTGGAGATGGCTTGTTCGAGGTCCCAGTCGTGGGCGGAGAGGATCTCGCGGCACAAATCGGGGTCTTCGACGCCTGTGATTGCTTGGAAATAAGCCAATTTGTCGGCTACATCGACCATTATACCTGTTATCTATTTCTATATCTGTGAATTCAGGGAAGGTTTAGCCCGAGAATTTGATCGGATTAGGGTTTCGAGAAGCACAAACGTCAATCGATCAAACTCTCTCTCTCTCTCTCGCGTTCTTGCAAGTAATCAGACTCCAAAAATTCTTAAAACTGTCGGGTTTCTACGTAAGACGGTCGTCATTTGGGACCTTAAAAAACAAGATTATATATATCCCCGTTCTTAAACGAGAGTCCACACTCCCACTAGTGTTACGGACTCTCAATGGGTAATT
The DNA here is from genome assembly GCA_019656275.1 of Rhododendron kiyosumense. Classification (NCBI taxonomy): domain Eukaryota; kingdom Viridiplantae; phylum Streptophyta; class Magnoliopsida; order Ericales; family Ericaceae; genus Rhododendron; species Rhododendron kiyosumense. The sequence goes on from BPLS01000188.1 coordinate 14,742, forward strand.
TTCAATTTTACAATAATTTATATATATAATATGAAATTTTTTTTGATAGATTTTAATTAATTTTATTAGAATTTTTTTTTAAAATTACTTAAAATATCATAAGTTGTGAGACATAAGAAATTTTGTAAGTGATAAGTATATCGAAAAAGAGTTTTCATCTGGGAATGAATGGAGTACAATGCTACGGTGACCATTTGGATAACATGAGATGTGTCACTACATTAGTATTGTAATCAATGATGGGATTAGGGGGATCTAGTGGCGGCGACCGCCACGACAAGATTTTAAAAAATACAATTATGATATGTTAAAAAAAAAATTATGCCCAACTTATATAGTTTCGCCATCACTAGAATTTTTTAGTATACGTTTTGCCACGGCTAGGGTAAAATCCTAGTTCCGTCCTTAATTGTAACAGCCAATATTTGGATAACATGAGATGTGTCGTTGCATTAGTACTGAAACAGCTGCATTGGGACACATTACATGTGACTCAAAATATGCTCACTAGAGCAGGATATCAAAGAATTACTAGTGAAATACAAAACAAAAATGCTAAAAATGCATCTAAGTGTACATTCATTTTCACATCTTCTCTCACAAAAGATTGTCGGTCCAATCATTACTTATGAGAGATGTATAAAAATTGATGTAAATTTTGATGTGTTTTTAGTTTGGTTCAACTAAATCGTTAGATAATAACGAATAAGGAACCGTGTCAAGAATTGTGTTTTAATACTATATGTTTGTAGAATTGCTTATACCATGAATAACGACACAGCCACCCATCGGTTTTTGCTAGCGTTAAAGATATGGAGCCTAAAAACGGCAGCTTATCCGTTACCAAACGGCGTCATGTTTTTGACTTGGTAGTATTTGTTCGTAGAAACAGTGACATCGTTCCTCCATCACTCCATAAACTGTTTGGACTAGAAAAAAAAAACTAGGCACGCTTTCCAAAATTAAACATTTCCCAATTGGGAGGCCAACAAAAACATGATAGAATATTCCACACATAGGAAAACGTCACGTAGTGTCCTAGTATCTCCGGTTTTACCACCTATGTTGGCATCAAGTTCAAGATTAAGTGTATAAATCTCATTCTAATGTGTTACAATGAAAATTCCCCCCATAATTTCTCTTACGCCATTCTGATTCTGGCATGCAGCTAATTTGAGGATCTTTACTTCAATGGATATAGGAAATTTGAGGAAATTCTTTCGAAACATGCACTCTACGTACCAAGACTTCGCCTCGAAATTCTTTTGAATGTATTGTAATGTTTTTAATAAACTTCTTGTCCTTCTCGAAGTAAATATACTATAGATGTCTCAAGATTTTCGAAATCAGTGTCTAACGAAGTAAGCACAAAGTTATGATCTTGGCAACCGGTCTGCCAAAAGTGGTAACAGCAAAATGTTCAATCGAGTATGAACATCAATTCGTACAAAAGAAAAGTTAAGCACATCACTTGCTTCAATTTGTTTCTCAGACACTAAACCAAATAACAGTACAACACAAGTTTCTCCACTTTTTATTTTTTTTAATAACCAGGTGTCCAGACCAACTTACGATCACCTCCACAAGTTTCTCCACTTAAAGCTCTTTACTGGAGCGAATCCACTTAAATAAAGCACCAAAATTTCATTGATTACCAGCAAGCATAGCATGATAATGCAATGCATAACACATTAACGTATTCTCTGATACATCAATTCCTAAAGTTGCTATTTATGCTACACAAACATAGAGAATAAAAATGTATGGATTCTTCTGACATTGTTACTCATTCAAGCTCCTTAATCAGAGCCTTACCCCTGGCTTCTACTCTATTTTGCACTCTCAAAGTCCCTCCTCTGTTGCCTGCAAATTCCATGGTTGAACCCTTCTCTGCATTCACAAGGGCTGCCACCGAACACCAAGCTTCTCCAGGCTGCTCATGTACCCAACACATAATAAAGTAAATCTTCCTCTCCCCAAGCTTGAGCTTACTCCTGATTTCTCCCCTCTTTGATTTCCGCTGTTTCTCGGACTTCAGCTCCCCCTCCGCAGCCTGAACCAGCCTCTGGAGATCACAAAGCAAACAAACTAAAGCAGCACCCCCAAGAGAAAGTAGAGCTATTACGTCATCTAGAAGGCCCAATCCAAATTGCAAACCACCCATGTGTCTAAAAGCCGGGGAGCAAGTTTGTTCCAAGCAATGAGAGAGTGCTTCTGATACAGACTCCGGTTGTCCCCCCTGACCCAGAACAGAAGATACGCTCAACACAACCATAGATGCTCCTATGGGATCCGATTCCCAATCCCCATTGTAGAGTCTAAGAGTGAAACAGTAGGTATATATGATGTCTATTAGGTGAACAGCTAATAGTGGAGATGGCTCAGTTGAGCTGAGCTTGTTGATGGGCGGTAATGGCGTTTCAGGGCCAGGTGGAATGTCGTGCACTGGATCACTTTCTGGACCATGTTGTGTAGAGGTCACTGTTTCTTCATTGGAAAGTGGTTGGACGAGTTGTGTCCCTTCTCGACTTAGAGATATTGTTCTAGCTGAAGGCTTCAACCACCATGGTTCCCATGGCTCAATCAACTTGCTCAGCTCTCCAGAAGCAACAGCTCTTTGAAAACGTTTCTTTTCTTCTGCAGATAAATCATCCAAACCTATTTGGTCTCCTGTGGAAAGAGAAGAGCTAAAATGAGATTCAACCTGAAAAAATCCCCGTAACACATCTTAATAAAGCCCAGCATATGAGAACTAAAGAAGAGGGAACGCAAAACATACCAGACAGAATTTTTTCCATAGTCTCCTCAGACAAAGTTGAATCTGACAAGGTTTCAAAAAAGGCATTCCATCAAGGACCACTCTTAGCAATTGAGACAAGTAGAATAAAATTGCAGAGATATATATCTAGTACAAAAGAAGGTGGTAATAGGTAGAATAAAAGAGACTGATTTGTCTAATTTCTAGAGACGACCAAGCCTTCAAGATGAAAGTTCAAAGAGAAAGAATGAGAAGAAGCCACTGTACATCAAAAGATCCTCAATTTGTAAGCTTTTGCTGTTTAATGCCCACTCAGACAAAAGGATGGGGAAATGATGCTATAAACTTTGTTTAGAAGCAGCAATTTGGATATAAAATACTATATTGGTATCACTTTTCAATTGCACTAGCGGTTTTAAATCATAATTCTCATAGTTTAGCTGCTCTCTCTCCCTTGGAGGAAATCCTGCTATTATTAACACATCACAGGCACCTCGGTGTAGGCTGTAAATTTGGTGGCCTAGTTAGAAAGTACTGCGGCAACATTCTTTTTGGCACAAAAAGGCTTACCACTGTCAGTCTATCCCCATTCCCTAGCATTCATATATTTTGTACGATATTGGATAAATCAAAACAAAGCAAGTACAGTGAAGCGAGCAGTTCGACCCCGATGATAGCTATATCACTGTCAGTCTATCCCTATTCCCAAGTGTCCATATACATGTAAATACAAAACTTTCAGCTTTTATGAAACATCCATTCCATTTACAGTGATACCATAGCAATATATTGTATTCAAGTACCTAATGGTAGCCATCACAAGCAGGTAAACAACTAGTGTTCTGATTGCAGCATATCTCTCCATTCCATCTCAAGGTGGCAGGCTTTTCAATTATTTCTTGGAAACCAAGTGTGTCACTCTTTCACTACCTCCTCTTACTGTTAAATCACTTGATCTGAAGTGAAAATGCAAGTGAGATTACTCTCTTTATTTTTGAAAGATTAGCAGATTAGAAAACTCGTACAGCAGCTATAATAGCATCATTCACCCAAACGCAATTCCTTTTCAGGTTCTTATCTGCCTTCCAAAGGCTAACATTCAATTAGAGAAAAATAAAACCTGCTAACCCACTCACTAGAAAAGCTTGATTTAATTTTGTAAGAATTCCATTTAAATATCCAACAGCACTCACAGAACAGCTGACAACTGACAAGCGATGGATGGATGCCAGATTCAACGAAACATGCAAATAAAAGCTAGTCATCCATTCTCTAACAGAAAAATATCTTCTAATTTTGCAGGAATTGTCATTCAAAAATCAGAAACCAGTCATAGAACATCAGACATATGGCCATATTCACTGTTATATTGAGGAGAAGTAAAATTCTTGGAGATAAAGAGTACTAGCATACCATCCTCATCCATGCTATCCGCCTCTTCTTCTGAATGGAACCTCTTGAGTATCTCCAACATTTTATGTTTAGTTTCATCATCAGTTTGCAATTGTTGCAGCTCTCCCACCACATTTTCTCTCATAAATGATTCAGTGCAGCGTAAACTATGAGACTGAAAAAAGAAAATGATGTCAACATCTAATGAAAAACAGGAACAGATTGGCATAAAACAACTACAATTGATAAAACCAATGGACATATGTTTACGGGCGACGGCAACAGTAACGATGGGTATTCATATAAATATCCTAAGATTTTTAGTTTCCTGGTATTATGTGGAATGTAGATGCCAAATTCCTCTAATATCAAAATTGAATACTTTAGCTGTTAATTCTTGCACACCCAAATCACAGGCCAGTCAAGCCCATTTAGTGATTTTAATATTTTATTTCTTTATGCTGAGTCCAAAGGGGAACATTCAGTCCACCAAATATCATTTTATGATTTGAGAGTTTAAATAGGTGGACTCATTACTCATTAGGAACTAGATTCAAACCATATGTTAATTTCAACACCCTAACAAAAAATTCTAGAGCTGCCACCGCATATGTTAATTGCTGGCAATTAAAATCATTCAAACAAAACTCAAATATGGACACTCACTTTGTAGCATTGAAGGGAGCAATACCGTGTATTGCATCGAGGACAAGTGTATTGTGAGAATTGCTTTTGGCATCTGCATAAAAGAAACCGAATAAAATTAACAGGTATACGGGTTCAGTTAGAGAACACTATATATGGTAATGAATTAGGTTTGAAGTGCAGTAATATGGGGACTAAATCTATCTACACCATATATTAAGCAAATGTAGTTTCCAAAAAAAAAAAACCCTCTCCTTAATTCTCTCTCCTATGCGGCATTATCCTAATAAAATTCATTTCCTTCTCTCTTTTTCCTTCACTTTTCAAAATACCAAAAGTTAGGGAAAAAATCTTTCAAACTTCCTTTCATAAATAGAGGGGTAAATAACATAACAATACTTTACCTGTAGCTATAAATACCATTAACTATAATAGATATTTTTTTCTTGATCCATGCATACTTGCATAGCACGTGCAGGACGCTTGTTACTAGACAAATGTACCAACTGTGATGTGCTCTTCATTACTTCACCACATTGAATCTGAATTCAAAAAACTAAGCCTACTATTCCCTCCGTTCCAAATTCTTGGCCCTCTACGGTTTTACGTGTAATTTTCAATGGTCTATATCTCTTAATGTATATTGTTTAAAATATGCAATATGGATCTTGTTTGATAGATTTCAATTATTTCTATAAAACAATGTTTTCAAAAACATAAAAAACAATATACATTGAGAGATATAAGCAATTGAAAATTACATGTAAAACCGTATAGGACTAAGAATTTGGGACGGAGGGAGTACAAAGTATTCTGTGAAATGCCCACAGCGTTTTTTTCTTTGGGTAAATAATACCTACAGCGTTGCAGCGCAGAAAACCAGTCACAAAACATTAAATACAATTTACAAATCCCCATTGCTATTTTTGGTTGAAAATTTGAACTCAAGCACCATTACAGAGAGTAGCAAGCAATTAATTTGTCCTATTTTTATCGTTTGAACTACAACAACTCCAAACAAATCTCTACACAGAAGAATGAATTTTGATGAGCTTACACTCGGCAGACTACACGCGACGCCGGAGCCAATTGGGACGAATTTGGTGGGGCCTCACTGGTAATGATTGAATCCTCCATCCACCAACAAAATTGCAAAAATATGAAAGAGCCCGAAGCTAGTACTGGTGTATGACGAGGTAAGGGAACGGGTTATTGGAAGTTAGAAGTTGAAGAAGTGAGTGATGAAGAAGCTTTGCAGCAGAGGAAGGTCTGTGAAATTGGCGGGGAAAATTCCAGGGAGAAAGCCCTAGAACGCACAAGAATGGAGATGGGTTCTTATATGGGCCGGGCTATGTCGGTTGTTTGGGATTGATTGTTTTCTAATTGGACTTCAGCCCATCCACGGCCCAAAAGAAAGTTAAATAGTACAGTATCTGAATTTTTGAAAGAAAAATGATTTTGGAGACAAAATTTGGAGTGTGAGTATAAAAAAGTGGAGTGTCAAAATCAATTCCCTTTTTTGAAACGATAAACGAAGATTATAACTATGTAAAAAAAGAAATCTAAAAGAAAAAACTAGGGAGAAAAAGATTGTCATCCTCGAACAATTGTCCTTATTATTAATGCATTTCTTACTTTTCCTCAAAAAAAAAAAAAAAGGATATGCTAATTTGCATGTTAGTATATCAAGAATGACTTGCTTGACTAATTGTTAAAAAAAAAAAAAAAGCCTCACAAAATGAATGCTTGAATTAAAAATCCACCATGAAACTTTACGAAAAAGGTGTAATATTCACGACAATTAATGAGTAATGTTCACTCACTATTTAGGTGGGTGAGAAAAAAGTACTCCAAAACCTGAAAACAACCATCAAGGCATGGATTGGTGGCCATCAGAGGTTGGCTGTCACTAGAGTTTTTGTTTTATGGTGCCGCTAGTGATGTATATTGTGGAATGGGAGGCAGCTCTTTCACAATTATGAAGAAGAGTTACAAAGCTGCTCACGATTTTCATAGACTAGTTTTTGTAGTCTATGAAAAAATTTAAGATATCTTTAATGAAATCCACCATGGCCCACATAACTTGGTATACAGTTGAGCTTCAAACCAAACAAAAGCAAATCGAGCCTTAAGTCTCAATCAAAGTTACATCGTCACTGCAAGATTAATTGGAGTAACTCTTCTTGAACTGAATTTGTAAAACTATGCATAATCACTGCATCAAGGAACTCAATTTCCTTGGTGGTTTGCATTTCCCTTAACTGCAGATAATCACTGCATCATACTTATGTTGCTTTATTCTGCCAGATTTTCTTTCTTCCATTATACAATTTACGCGGCTCAATCGATCAGTCATGTACCATCAGTTCAGACCATCTGAATGACCACCATGGTTCCCCCGTCTTTTTGCCGATTGGACAAATTTATGTGACGCGGTTGGTTTTGTTTGGTCTTGTCATCGTTGGCTGGCTTGAATTCAGCCAGTGTCTCTAACTCTTCAACTCCATCAACAATGCCTTCAACCCGTCCTTCGATTTCAATCAGCAACAAAGCAAAAGTGGCAATTGGTATGACTTCCGCTAGAGGGATTGGAATAGCTGTCAAAATCGGTTCACTTTCGCTGTCATTTTCACCTTGTTCAACTTCTTGACCTGGCGGTGGAATGAGTAAACCAGGAAGGGATTTCAGTTTATCTTGGAGCTCCTTTACTGAAATGTTCATTTCTTCAATCAAAAAATCTAGTTTCACTGATTTCCTCATTGTCTTGATGTTTGTTGCTAACTCCCTTATGACAATTGAAGAGGTTGTGCTTACTCTTAAGCAGAGATCACTTAGATGCTTCTTTATCAAGTCAGGGCCCTGTACATCAGTCACAACATAATAAAGCTGACTATATACATAGAGCAATGATACAAACACGTCTTTAAAGTACAACTCTGGACACGGCCACACGAGGAACAACGAGATGCACATCGATTCACATACATCTAACGGTTCCAAACACAGTTGTGTCCGGAGTTTTGTTTTAAAGGTGTGTTCCTAGACTTTAAAGTACAACTCTGGACACAGCCACACGAGGAACAATGAGATGCACATCGATTCACATACATCTAACGGTTCCAGACACAGTTGTGTCCGAAGTTGTGTTTTAAAGGTGCATTCCTAGACTTTTTGAAATACTTATATAGGTGTGTATGTGTGTAGCAGTCTAACTAAGCTAAAATTAGAAGAGAGGAAAAGAATGCAAAACTCAAAACAGAATAAGGATTTCTTCAGCATAACAAACAGGATGAGCTATATGCTTTACATAAGAATGTTCGTTTTCGTGTTTCAGTTTTCTGCTTTTAGGTCTTGTTTTCAAGTCATTGGAGAGCTGAAGACGAAACATGTTTGGCAACTGTTTTCGTTTCCAAAAATCGGTACTGGTGTTCGGAAGTTGCACGAATTAAGTAAACAAAAAGAGTTTTTTTTTGCACTTATTTTCAGAACAGTTTTCATTCCGCTCTCTATTTTCCATCGCCTTCGATAACTTCTTCCCCGAGCAATCACTTTTGGCCACAGTGCACTTGTCCTCAAAATAAGTTTCTGAGAATATGTGTGAAAGGCCAAGGTGTTGGCCTAGTAAAAGGAATCATGCCTGGTTTTAAGTCTGAACTCTACGAACCGTAGTTTTCCTCTCCCTAGTCTCCTCGTATGGGATGTATAAAGAAGAGAAAACAAGCCATCGACTTGAGTTTTACTACTTTATTGCAGGTACTAGACAACAAGCAAGTCAAATTGTTTTGGTGAAAGAAAATATAGAATTTTATCACACGCACAAAATTGGAGAGTTACCTGATTTTCTGATATCAGACAACTACTAAGTGCCTCTATCCCATAAGCACAATCTCGCATTGATGCCCCAATTTTAACGTACTGATTCCACGGATGCTGGAAGCTGAAGCGGCCATGCGCAGGCTCCCATATAGCGAATCCAGCCTGCACAATATATACCCCCTTCTTTTTTTCGTCAAAGGTTCCATGTAGAATTTTCCATATCCATTGCCAATAATCTTCTCACTTACCATAGTTTCTTCAGTTGCCTTTGAGTTCATCACACATTTGTAGCCTTGCAATTTCTTTTCAAACTCTTTGTCGCTGCTGTTGGTTCCCCCACTACTATCAAAATACTGAACGGCACAGCCTAGACCATTGTCTGAAAGATTAATTTCTAAAACAAAATAATATTAAGCACAAGATATTTATTTTGGATTTGTATTGGAAAGAACTTACAATCCAATGAATTTGCTAGTTTGTCCATGTTACGTGTGATGAGATGATGCAGCTCCTCACCGGCCCAAATGGGGCAGATAAGTGTTGTTATAACAATGCAAATTGAAATCCCTATGATAATGGTGGAGAGTCTTTGACGGGCCAAGTAAAACAATTTCTCCACCCGATAACCTGATACTGAAACGAGGCTGAATGTCAAGATGAAGATCATAGCACCATAATCAAACCTCGCTTTTATTACAGGAATGAATCTAGAGAAAGTTGCTGCAGAAGCTGCGAAAACAAAAACCAGCAAGTGAGACTTGTGCAAAATGCAAATAAGGAAGCATTTAAATTTGGAGGGAAAAGTGAACAGACCTAGTAGGAAAACCGAAACACCAACTATGACAGGCTCAAAATTTTCTCCTGATTGACTAGCAATCCAATGAACCCCAACAGCTAGGAACCCGGCAAGAAGAGTACCTGTAGCTCTATTCAAGCATTTACAGACTGTTGCACCTGCAATTTAAACATCTTTAGCTTCTTTCTTCTTTTCATTTAACAAGTTCACTCTTTCAAGTGTTTGAAGTTTTTAGGCATTTGTTGGTCCTTACCAACAGTGTACTCAAAGATTACGACAACGGTCATGATAGCCCACATGGAAGTCCCTCCAAGACCTTCATACAAAGGTCTCATATAATAGAAGAGTGAGACAATTGTGAGAGCTACCCCTACTTTGAGACAATGGATCACTTTTCTGGGGTCATCTACTCCCAACTCCCATGCTTTTTTCAAAAAACTCCATGCCTTAAAAAATGCACCGTTCATAATAGTTCCAGACTCTGATGGCACAATTGTTGATGAGCCATTTGCTTCCTTTCTCTTCCACTCAACTGTTCCAGGATCTTCTCTTAAGTTGTTATTCATCTTCTCGTGCAAAGCTTGAAACGGAAAGAGAAAAAAAGACAAGAAAGGTAGGTGATTTAGAAGGAGAAGTTTGTGGCTAAGTACTCCAATGCCATTCAGAGCCGGTACTAGGCCAAGTTTGGTCGATTGGAGTGACCGTTGCAGCTTGTATATAAAGAGCATTGTTAGGAAAAGTAACGCAAAAGGAGAAAGAAAGAAAACTTCCAATGGCATATGGATGTTGCAGGCTTTTTAACTTTTCTGTTCTTTGTGTTGGTCCTTTTATTTCACACACGTTCAGTAGCCAGCCCGCGCAAGTGGCATTCATGTATGCACACACGTAAAGTGTACAATGCGAATCAAAACCATACAATGTATAATCGAATTCAATCTGTTCTCTTAATGTGCAAAGCGAAGGGTTAGGAATCAATGGTATGAGCAAGAAAGATCTAAAGTCGCCGATCAAAAAAAAGAAAGAAAGAAAGAAAGGTTACAAGTCCAAAAGTGGACCAATCAGATGGACAAGTACAATGATTCAACGAATCACATAACCATATATACTTCTCTAATTATAATCAGATGTGAACTTTGTATTCAAAACTTTTGACTACTTTTAAAGAGGAACCACCCTAGATGTACAACTTTTAATTCAAATATTGGTGCCATTGTTTATGTTTTCAGACAAGTCATTGTTTGTTTGAGATTGATATCAAGGATATATTCCAGGAATATACTTTCCTATGAAAAGCACATTTAAAGGTGTCTGATTTTTATTTTTTTCCTGAGGGAGAAATGAAAAGAAACTTGATCTGTGGTCACTAGCTAGCTACCGTTCTTTAGATGAGTGGTAGAAACAAGATTTCCTGAAACAAATTCAGTCCCTTAAATTATGTCAGCATGGAAAGATTTTGGTTCTCTCTTCATCATCCATTTCTGTTAAGTGGGTACTTTGAATCAGATTCCTCTCGCATATGTCACATGTGCCTCTCATGGTTAAGGAAAATTAAGGCGAAGGGCAACACCTGAAAATAGATGCCGTCACATCCCTTTTTGACAACTCAGATGTCCGGACCAGCTTACGCACACATTGACTCTCTTATATTTTGATCTAGCAATGCACTAGTCCATTATCAGTGCCGGTGGAGTATTAGATTTCCCATCCCAATTGCTAACAATAAGTACTTGTGATTCCCTTAAACATTAGAAGGAAAAAAAGGACAAAAACAACAAAACTAACTTAACCAAGACCATGGCACCAAAATATGTTTTTGTTTAAAAAAGGTGGAGCAAGAAACCATATATACCCACTTCAGATTGTTTTCTATGTGACTGATTGTCTTGGTCTCCATCACCATCACACCTAACTAGATGACATATACTCTGCGAACACGTGTTGACATGAGAGAGAGAGAGAGAGAGAGAACTATTTACAAGCTTATTTCAAACAATTCCAGTAGGTGATGACATTTTCCAGAAGTGGAAACCGCAATATGTCTTAACATACCACAATCACTAAGTTAAAACAAGACGGGGCAAAAAATAATCTGAAGTGGTCTCCCTCTGCGTACTGATATTAACGCAAAATAGATGAAAACTGCAACCCCAAGGAGCTGGCCTAATTGTGAAGGCCTGAAACTTAAGGAGTTCGCACCCTCTCCGAAGTAATCAGGTACGAAATTTCTCATGTGCTATCAACTCATTTGGAGCTTTGCTCTGACTTTAATAGGGACCCGCAAGTGGGCGGTGGAATTGATCTCCAGATTAGTTGAGGTGCGCGTAAGATTACTCGGACACCTGAGTGGGCAAAAAGTAAATGGGCTATCAACGCATGTCACCCTCATTTCTCTATTTGGTAGTTTTGGTCATGAACACAACACTTGGGTTTCCTGTACGTACCTTTGGAGAAAGTGGGCATTTGTGTTTTTTAAACAATATTTGATTGGGCTATGTTTTGACTTCAAATGGGAAGAGCACTTATCTCAGTGTTGGAGCCTTTCCACAGCTACACTATCTGAAATGCTAACTCACCTATCAAAACAGTTGTCTGCACTATAAGTCCTTTTCTTTGAAAATATTATCATCTATCTTTGTCACATGCTGATACAGTACTTAATATTTGTTTGTTATTATTAGCCTTTGCCGAAAGCACATTCTAGCCTTGTTAAAGTCTCACTTAGGTCTCAATTTACAATTCCAAGTAATATCAAGCATACGTTCCAATCCAAAGAGGCATTCTGATATCAATTTATTACCGGCCTTCATACTTGCTGATATCAAACCAAGAATTAGACACAAAATCAAACATATCAATCGAGATGACTATAAAATCAAGCCAAACAACAATTGAGTTAAATAGGCGAATTATAAATTTTTTATTATAGAAGGCCAAATAACACCTATTTTCAGTTAGGCCTTTTGCACTCATTAAGCCTTTTTCCTTAAAAGAAAATGCATTTTCAGTGGGAAAATAGGGTGGCGATAACCCATCCCATTGACAATTGAGTTAAATAGGTCAATTATGAATATTTGATACTTCTTTTAACCCATCATATGGACAGGCATTGAGATATTACACAAACTTCAACATAACATAAAATTCCATAGACGAAAATCGAATGTTCAATGCTCTTTAATTGTCAATGGGGGTAGAGGAGGGTCATAGTGGTCCTTTATTTTTCTTCTGATTGCTCCATTTCCAACTGTAATACTAAAAAAAACAATTAGGACAAATTTACCATGTTTGTAACCTCTTTTTTTTTTTTTATGCAAAATGATTTTGATTATTGCTTGCCAATTCTACCCTTATCTTTCTTCAATCAAGATAATAAATGTTTTCAAAAAACACCTCATGCTCTTTTTCCCATTTTGTTCACTCAAGTGCATTATACGAATTAGCTCTATACTAAACATTATGTGAGCAGCAAGCATAGGAACATCGTTCTGCTCTGTGCATCAAGATAGACAACCCCGTATTCTAGAGAATTACAGAATATAATAAACCCGATATGAAATTGATGCAATGTATATATTTTAATGACTATAATTTACACTAACATGACACTACCGCACTCGCCAGTCTGATTCCACATTAGGAAAACAACCGAAGCATAAATAGTCATTTGCAACAGTACAACCATTTCAAATTCAATACCACTACAGGATAGCCAAAAGCCAAACGGCAGTGTTGAATAAATATAAAGGGAGAGATGAAAATAGCTAATCTCAAGATATGCAAAATGGCATAAATTTAGCAGCAAAACCTCCCCTCCATCCATTTCCAAGAAGCCCAACAGATTCTCGAATTCTGTCACAAGAACGGTCGGATAATAAGAGAGATGAAAATAGCTAATCTCAAGATGTGCAAATTTG
>BPLS01000188.1:38062-77611 GCA_019656275.1 Rhododendron kiyosumense
AAAAAAAAAAAGTCAGACTCATAGCAAGGTCTGAAGTTCTTAACTTCCAAGAATTTCCGATAGACCAAAAGAAATAAAATAACAAAAACTGTTACACTCATACAATTCTTAACGGGTAACATGCATTATGTCACAAAATCAAAGACAACAAATGCTGCTCCTAAACATTTTTCCACACCTTTTCATGCAAAACTTAGAATCCCCGGGACATATTTTGGGCGTTTGGATTACATAATTAGTGGTGGGAATCGTGGGATTACTTATATATTTTATAACCTATCTCACAACAAATGTGATAGACTATGCTTTTGGGGAATAGGTATTATCTACGTAGCACGGACACAAATACGGATAGGGACACGGGACACATCAATTCTTAAAAAATAGGGATACGGACACAACGGAAGACACGTCACGTGTATATTAATTTATAATATATATATATATACATATATATATATATATATTCTTTTCTTCCATGCTTACATTGCAAAATGTAAACAATGAACAACTTAACATTCACATTTCCCCATAAATACTAACCATTAGTAGTTTTAACATAATAGATGCGTACCGATACCATTAAAACAAAACAAAACATCCATAGTCATAGATTTAATACAACCCAATCGATATAATGCTTATATAGGACTGACTTAGCAGTTCATAAAACAATAAGTCTAGGTACACTACCTTCAACCGCTACACCATCCACTACATTTGTTGTAGAGCCCACCCTAGATCCCAAAAAAATACAAAAAAATGTTCACAAATTTTAAAATAATATATTATGGAGCCCTGTAAAAAATTAGCTCCAACAAATATCGGTAAGTATTATTTCTTGATTCGTAGGGGCGAAACTGTGCAGTTAAATAGTTTCGTCCCTACAAATTAAGAAATAATACTTACCGATATCCGTTGGAGCTAATTTTTTACAAGACCCCATAAAATATTATTTTAAAACTTATGGACATTTTTTTGTATTTTTTTGGGACCCGAGGTGGATCCTACAAAAAATGTAGTGGATGGTGTAGTGGATGAATAGTAGTGTATGTAGCATCTCTCTAAAATGCTTTCACAGCTGAGACTCCCTGTAATAAAGGCAAGGATAACTTAGCATTGGCGATATGCGCGACAGATTGATCAGACGTAAATGAACCAGAAAGACTCAGTAAAACAGAAATCTCTACAATATCTAAATGGCAGAAATTGTTCAAATTCAGTAACATATAATTTCGCAGCACATCATTAGAGCGAGAAGAGACGAGAGAGACACATACCCGAGAGGGAGGGAGGCGAGACTAGGGCTTGGAATGAATCGTCTGGGAATGAATCTACTGGTGCAGTGGTGTGGATTCTGTGGAAATTTATGTAAAGGTATAATAACAGTTTAATCCAAATATTTTGAGTAATTTCATATTAATTTTCAAAAATTAAAAAAAAAAAGTTTGACCCTTTCTATCCAAGTAAAGCCTAGAAGGTAAATAAAGTTCCACTGTTTATAGCAATAGTCCCGGGCTACTTGAGCAGCTCGTGGCTAGGGTAGGCTTGGCTTGGCTCGTTTAGTAATTAAATTGAGCTCGAGCTCGAGTTTTGGGCTGGTTTACTAAACGAGCCGAACTCAATACTCAAAAACTCAGCTTGTCTCACAAAAGCTTGGCTCGTTTGTATCGGCTTAGCTCGTTTAAAGATGCTAGTTTGGTAAATTAGCTAGACTTGGCTCATTAAGGGCTGGGCGCGTTTATAAACAAGCCGAGATCGAGGTTGAGTTTTGGGCTTGTTCAGTAAACAAGCCAAACTCAAATAGTAGGAAGCTTGGCTCGTTTACACCACAAGTTGGCTGCAACGGATTGAAGACAGGCATTACTATACAAGTAGTAACTGAACAAAAAATTCTTAGTTAAAATGCCCATTCATCTTCATCCACTGAGAAAAATCTACAGATTATTCCACCCCCCCAAACCCACCCCCCAAAAAAAAAAAAAAAAATCTACAGATATTCATGTGGAAGTGGAATTCATATGCTCCAAAAGGTATATTATATAAAACTAACCTGAGCGGTAATACAAATACAAAGTGTTCGATCGGTGTTCTCCGGAGCCCTGTGTTTCTGTTTTGCGGGAGAAGAAGAAGATTCGTCAAACCACAAACAGGCATTTGTGAAACACGATATTCCATAAAGCGTGAAATGCAGTTACGCTTCTTTCTCTGGCCGCATTCTTTTACCTCTGGCCGCATAATTTTGCAACGGCACCGTTTGGATTAGTGGAAACTCGCTATTCTGAAGCACGAGTTAGTCTTGTATCTAAAACAAGCCCGAGAAACAGGAAACGCGGGGTGCCGAAGCGCGAGTTCTGTAGTGGATAGACTTCTCATCTTCAACCTGAAAAGTGTTAAGAAGAAGGCTTCTCACACTTTGTGGCAATTTTCAATTTTATTTTGGAATTACTTTCATGATCTGATTCCTCCTGATTGTATAACTTGTTGATAAAAATGTTTTTGTAAAGTATAAATTAATCAAGTATCACATGGTTATTAATCGGAGAAGATATAGTTCTAAAAAAATGGAGAAAAAGTTAATGAAGCACACTTGATTATAACTCTTATGAAATTAGAGAAGAAGGTTTCTCTTTTCCTCCATTTTTGGAAAATTTCGACCTTAATTTGGAATCATATTTATGATCCGATTTGTCCACATTATAGAACACATTGATTTCAATGATTGTGTAAGATATCAAGTCAATCGTAAACTTCTTGGTATTTAATCAAAGATGATATGTGTCGAAAACAATTGAGAAAAAGTGTGCCGGGAGCACTTGATTACAACTTCACGATTTTTTTCCTCCTCCTGGTCGTAGACTTGCAGTCCGTTATAGCAACGTCGCCGATCCAAGTCGACCTCACGTCACCGTCGCCGATCCGAGTTCCGGTCGATAAGTCAGCCGCAAGAGGTGTGTTCGCAACTCAGGCGACCGGAGCTGGTGAACTCATCCACGCGGTCACACCCATTGTCTCTTTCTCTCTCTGCAACAACGGGTGTTTGATAGAAACAGAACCACATTATGAGGTAAATTGAACATCTAATTCAATTCAATTTCTTTTTTGCGCACATTATGAGGTGTGGACTGTCTGGTAATTGGTACCTGAATTTTTGAGCTTCTAATTTTATTTTGTGAACTTTATTATGGTATCAATGGTTTAATTGCACAAGTTACTGTTTGTTTGTTGCACCTCATGAGGCAGTCAGTGGACTTACTAGTTATCTAGTTTTCAAAAATGATGGCGCAGTGTTTGTTTGTTTTTGCACATATTTTGTATTGGCATTAACAATCCTTATGGAAATATTTATAGACACTATAGCAATAACTCTTAGCCGTGAGCAACGCGTGCCAGTTCCATTGTCGGTTCATTCATGGATGTGTCATATAGATGCCTGAAATTTCTCTTTCTGTTGTCAATTGAGGAAAGCCCTCAAATGTGCCAAAAGAGCCATCGGAATCAGATCATTCAATTTGATCATGCAATACAATGGCATCTTATGGCTGATTTGGTGATGTATGCTCTAATGGTTTTGGTAATATTTTGGAGTTATTTGCTTTACTTGAGAGTCCTATCAAAATGTAATTCGGTATATGCTGTACTTGTTTACACCCATTTTTGGCCAAAAATCAAGAAATGGATTTACGGGTTGAAAGGTAGCCTTGAGGGTTGATGCCCTAGCCTTGAAAGACCTTACGACCAGTTGCCCATGAATTAGGGCCGGTCCTTAAGAAATGATGGGCCTTCCATATAGGCCCAAATCAGTCAAAGGGCCAAGGCTTGAATCAGTCCACTAGGCCTGAGTATTTCACCCAGGCCTAACCCAAATTCCTAGAAGTAACAAGGCCTATGAAATAGGCCCAAATTGGTAGAGGCCTTGGTTTTCTCACCAGGCTTAGGCTCAGAAGGCTTACAATGGGCAGAGGCCCATTATTCACCTACGAGTTCAGGCCCGATTACGAAAAGGGCCCACCGTTTTAACAGCTCCGTTTAAAAGCCTTGAATAAACAAGCAAAAGGGCTAGAAGCTGCTCACAAGCAGCTCAAAGGCCTAGAAGCTGCTCACAAGCAGCTCAAAGGCCTAGAATGTTCTTGCTGGATACATCTGGGTAAGCTGCTCACAAGCAGCTCAAGGTCTGAACTGGTGGGACCTCATTCTTCAGCATGAAGCAAAGACCAAGGACACATGGCAGCCATGCATGGAGACGTCCTAAGCAGCTCAAAGGCCTTAAGCTGCTCACAAGCAGCTCAAAGGCCTAGAATGTTCCTGCTGGACAGGTCTGGGTAAGCTGCTTACAAGCAGCTCATGGTCTGAGTGGACCCCATCCTTCAGCATAAAGCAAGACCAAGGACAGGTGGCGTACATGCAGCCCCTTGGAGCTGTTGGATAGTGATTCATCCAGACCTAAGCAAGCTGCTCACAAGCAGCTCAAAGGCCTGGATGCAGAAGTTCTTTTTACTCTTTTACAAAGTTTTATGCAGAAAAAAGGGGCTTTTCAGGCCTTTACCATTTCCTTGGAGTAAAAGACACGTTTTGCTCAGAGAATAGCCTCTCATTGGAGCATTTTGAAGCAGCTCAAGAGGGACACGTGGCAGCCATGCATTGGAGCATTTTGAAGCAGCTCAAGGCCTGTGACTCCTATAAATCCCAGTTTTGGAGGCCTTGGCCAAGGTCCACGACCAAACAAGCCCACGGCTTATCCAAATTGTATTTCAATTGTCTTTTCAATTATCTTTTATCTTTCGGTCCACGACCAAACAAGCCCACGGCTTATCCAAATTGTATTTCAATTGTCTTTTCAATTATCTTTTATCTTTCGATCCACGACCAAACAAGCCCACGGCTTATCCAAATTGTATTTCAATTATCTTTCAACTATTTTTATCTTTAGGTCCACGACCATCAAGCCCCCGGCTTACCCAATTTACCTTTCACTTGTCTTTCAACTATCTTCTATCTTTAGGTCCACGACCAATTTATCTTTCAATTATCGTTACTTTCTTGTTCAATCTAGCCAAGCCTAGATTTTATTTCACTGCCTTGTAACTAGACTTTGTTAAACCGTTAATAAAGTCCTTTTATTTCTGTTTTAGGCTTTACTCTACTTTTCTTTCCATTTTTCACACGATTAGGAAATTTTAAGTCCTTAGCTCGCAAAGGCAAACCACGAACCTCCTCACGGCCTCACCCCTTAGGCCGTACGCAATGGTCTGTACGAAGTCAGATTGAGGCATCCAGGCCTTAATACGAATTTGGGCAGCAAACCTGCCCTGGCACGCCCGCATCAGGCCTAGAACTGCACTACTCGCTGTTCCTAGGCCAATTGTTATTGTTTGGGAAACAAACAGTACTTTCTAGTGGTTTTTCAATATGAATGTATGGATAGTTGGATCCAGACTACTGACTACATGACCATATTTTGCTTAGCTTTTGAATTAGGCATAGAAGCAAGACTCTGCCTTGCATCGTAGAGTTTGTTGCACATTTTGGAGCTTCGGGTAAATTTTGGTCATGCTTCTTTCTATGTATCAGCGTCATAGTTTTTCAGGATATAGATAATGGTATAGCATGTTTTTGCCAATTAAGAATAGTTTGTGAGAAGTAGATTGATGACACTGTGTTTATTGCTGTTCCATACTGTTACAAACTGTTTTTGGGAGTACTTTCCTTCGTCGTAAATGGATTCATGTCATATATGTTTTACGGAGTCTTTTACATGCTGTCAGCTATCTAACACAAAATGAACCAAAAAGAAAAAAAATCGAATATTTTCATGCAGTCTCCCTTTTCAATTTCGGCTGATTGACATCCCCTGCCATTCTGCCTTTTTAGTTACAGTGTGAAGGTTCATATTTGTGCGGATGGTCGTACAGAATTGCATTGCTTCATGCAGTCTCCCTTTTCAATTTCGGCTGATTGACATTCCATGCCATTCTGCCTTTTTAGTTAAACCACTTTAGGCTAGTTTATGGAAACTCAAAGGCACGTAGAAGATCCTGGTCTACTCTCAGTGTGAAGGTTCATATTTGTGTGGATGGTTGTACAGAATTGCATTGCTTCAAGATCAGTTCTGGTGAGTATGAGGATTTTGACTATTGACTCATAATTGAGTCCTGTCCACATGTGAGAAGTGCAATGTCAGCTTCCATCCAACAATGGGTCCTTGATCATTCATTGGAATTGCTTTAATTTGCTTTGGCTTTTTGTGGCAGAGGGAGTAATCAATCTCTGCTACTGTAAGATGGAGACTCTCAACATTATATTGCAAAATTTCCTCTTTTTCAATCGCTAATTTTGATTCAGCAACTCAATCTATGGTTGATTCTGCAAGATTATTGTTTGTGATTGTAGGCTGAACAAGACACTGATGATGTTTAGCTATGCAACGCAAACAAAGCTAGTAATCGATGCGTGTATTGTGCACAATCATATTCT
Source organism: Rhododendron kiyosumense (assembly GCA_019656275.1). Lineage (NCBI taxonomy): Eukaryota > Viridiplantae > Streptophyta > Magnoliopsida > Ericales > Ericaceae > Rhododendron > Rhododendron kiyosumense. Next base: position 44,537 of record BPLS01000188.1, read on the forward strand.
AGGAGTAATGCCAGATGATCCCATTTACATATTGTTGACCGAGAGCTTGCAAATCAAACTGCTACTATTCATGATACACTTGAGACAAATTTGAATAGGGCTGAACATGGAAGGGAAGGAAAGGAAAGGAAAGAGAATTCGAACCGAAATAATGAATGCAATGTGGGCTGGATTTTCTATAGGACGTCAATTCAATGTTTGAAAATGCTGAATTCTCCGTTCTAGATACATCTGAATGGTAGTCTTTGGTTTTATGTTGAACTCCTGCACTTGATTGTCAAGGATAAAATTTGTATGGTATGGTTCAATTTTTTTTGAATGCTTTTATATTGTCATTGTGAATATATATCAGTATTTTCCGTCTCTGTCTCTGTTTTGTATCAGTCATAACTTACATTATTGCTAAAACGATACTTGTGGGCTGTTGTTTTAGGAATGGAGCCAGGTGACACTCAATATCCAATAAGGATGGGAAGCAAAAGGGGAAGAACATAGTTTGGACCGAAGAGAATGAGTGTATCAATCAAGCTAATGAAGGCTACAAAGTGGATAAGGGTTCTAAAGACCAAGCATATACTGCAGCATGTTCAACTATGAACTTGAGTTTTAACCTCTTTTGACTCGCAATCATATTGTTCATCGTCTATACAGATTCATACATGTAGAGCAAAAGTAGTTTGTCTTGGAATCTGGTGAAAAAAATGGTCGAGTGCAGAAATAAAAGAGTGGGCTACATATGTGGCTGTAAGTATTATACCATCATATTTGATTAGGCATATTCGATTAGGAGTTTTTTGCTCAATGGGATGGTGGTTTATATTTTTGAGGCATATGACTAGTGCAGGCAAATTCAGATGCAAAATGTTTACAAGGTAAGAAGATTGAGATGCTAGACGAACTAGCTGTTGTGTGTGGCAATGATCAAGTTACTGGTGAATGGGTATGTTCAGCAAAGGATCTTAATGCTAACTATTCGAGGAAAACTTATCAGACTTCAATGATAATGTGGTGGGAGAAGACTTATGTGACACTAGCACACGCGGCGGAAATGGATTTGCTACTCAACAAGGGAATACTAGTAGCCAAATACCAACACCAGGCAAGCCCAGCCGTGGACCTGCAAAGCCACTGAAATATCGCTCAATGAAACCAAAAGGAGTAGAGCTTATGTCTGAAACGATGGCTTCTGTTGCAACTAACATGGCGAAACTCGCTGATGCATATGAGATGAGTTTGCCTTGCATAGATTATAATGAGCTTTACAAGGCTCTAATGGATGTTGAAGATAATGACATCAATAGCCGGATGACTGCGTTTGACTTTTGGGCACTTTTGTTATTTAGATGCGCTGCTTGCTTTTACTGGGATCTATGTACAGCTGAAGCATACAAACATCAGTCACAAGTCTTTTAGAGGTTTTCCTAATTCCAAACATATATACATTTTCAAGGTTTCTTTGTCTACATTTTTGGCTTCCATATAAACTTGATACTAGAAGTGCCTCAACCATTGAGAAATTTTTTTTTTCCCAAGGAAAAGCAAATGGAGAAGGCGACCAGCAGGTGACTTGCCCTTGGGCTCGTTCAATAAACGAGCCGAACTCAAACATTACGAAGCTCGCTCGGCTCGTTTAAACAAGTAGTCATTGAACAAATTCCAGTCTCAATTAAACACAACAGAAATTCTTATCTTAGTTAAAATGCCTAATCATCATCTTCATCCACTGAGTAAAATAAATCTACAGATATTCATGTGGAATGTCTCTGCTTTATAGGGGCTTATCTATAACCGAGCTCGGTTTATCATGCGGTGTTCAGGACAAGGAATGGCCAATTATGCATGTACTCGTCAATTGTTTCTCTATTCATCTATGTTATTTTGGCACAATCTCTAAGACTACTAAACTGATATTGTTATAATGTGTTTTGGCCCAGTTATCACTAAGATAGATTGGGTCATTGAAGGGGACCAACGTAGCTGATACAACTCAAGTGTTTTTGGGGTGCAAGGATATATAATCGATAAACACATATCATTGTGGGGCAAGGACATGGATGGATGGGTGTCCCTGCGACCTTGGGTGGTAAGTCTCGCCGATACAACTCGCTTAATCACTGCGACAACCCCTTGAGGTTGACCAATATTTAAAGTTTTTTTTTTTTTTTTCCCTACGATCAGACCAGAACCAATAGAAGTTTAACAGACATAATAGTGCGAACTTGCTGGTCGAGAAAGAATCATCGCTACTGTCCGATTATAGATGTATATCATTCTGCACAAACCAAAATGTTCCCATGTTAGCTCTTTTGACTTCTGATGATACATACATGGAATCAGCCGGCCATAAACGCGTTTATTCAACAAATCAAAGAATTTTATACTGATAAACTCAATAACGATAGTATCCATTACAAAAGGAATTTCAGCCCATGTGTTGCCATATGGTTGGTTTGTAGAAGAATCAATGAAATTACACCTTTCATCTGAATAAAAAAACCAGATTTCTGCTGTGACTCTACATTACACTGTACATACTGAGATACATGCAAGACTAACCTACCCACAACTGTTCCAGTCGCTGCGATCCCTATAGTAGCCAACAAATGAGTATCATCAAAATCCAATGGCACCCAAAACACTGGATTTTCAAACCCGAATAGGCAACTCATAATTCTGATATGTCCTGAGCCGCCTGTCACGGCCTGCAGTTACAATCACAAGGCCCCACGTACTAGAACTGCAACTGTTCTGGCAAGCACTCGCCAAAAGTTTGCACTCAGATCTACCCATTGACAGCAAAACTGCCATTTGACTTGAATCGGGAAGTGTCTCCTCTGGCCAAGTCGCAGATCCCTTTGGAAAAGACTCTAAAAAGAGCCCATGACTTAAAGGGAAACAATCACGAGGAGAAAATTTTAGGCTGTTGAGTAAGCTTTGATCACATTGCCTATTCCCCAAGATACAGCATGCCAGATCATCGTCTCCCATAGGGGGAGTCGAAAGTGAACCAGACATGGTTTTCATACCACACCGAGGTATAGCAATCGACGTGTTGTGAGAAACAAAGCGCTCATAAGATGATCACACGGACACCTTCTTTGTTTCGGAAGAAGTTGAGCCCTTGCTGATATAGTCCCAGACATATACATTTGAGTCGTCTCCTGCTGAGACGATATGTTCCCCATCTGCAGTGAAAGATGCAGTCGCCGGACTATGTGTCTTTCGTGGGCCTAAAGAATGGGGAGAGGACAACAGTTAACAGTCAAAATATTAGCACTTGAGTTCAGTAGAAAGAATTATCTCGGGTTGCATAAAGATCATATAATATAAAGGTAGCACAAAGAGCCAATCATTCTTTGTAACCAAGAAAGCAACACGTCCACTGAAGGAAAAAGTTGATATTTGGCATAACTATTGAATTGGAGTTGATTTTCTGTGGTTCTAAATTTGTCAAATGAGGACAAATGGTCAATGATAATGTAGTAGTCTGTCTGAAGTTAGCTAGGAACATGAAAGGTCAATACACAGTTAGCTGCACCAAAGCATATGAAACTTCCTTGCTGGTCAGGAGAAGTGACAAGTTGGGTATTTCAGTTCTGCCAAAAACATGGCTATTTGTTAACCATCCCGCTTGTTAGGGGCGGAGCCAGGATTTGGATACGGGGTGGCACCAATTGGATTCATGGAAACTGCTACATCCCGCTTTCTCCCTTTTCTATCGATCGATTGTGTACCTCAAGCTAAAAAATTGACAAGTTTCTGGGGATGTTAAAGGCAATGGAGCATCCCTCTTTCACCCAAAGTGTAGAAAAAGGATTAATGCGTAGCATAGTTGCGAATTCACTTTATATGCTTATTTACAGGCACCATTACCCATAAAAAAACAAGCAGTAAAAATACTAAATTTGTGAGGAAAAATTTAAATACCAAAATGGATCACATTCCTCTCCAATTAATGGAAAAAATAACAAACCTTGCGGGAACTATACAAAAAATGAGAGAGAGAGAGAGAGAGAGAGAGCAGCTCTAGCTGTGAGGAGGTTTTGGTAAAAAGGAAAACATTTGGTGCCCAAAAGGCTCGGACTCCTGTGAGGTGCCTCAAGCACTTACCAAATGGTACCCTCCTTAGCCACATGAACAAAGCACACTTTGTGTATTCTTGACAAATTTTATTTTTATTTACCAGTTTTTTTTTCCCGGTATTTCTGAAACGGGGGGTGGCACGTGCCCCCCCCCCCCCCACACACTAGCCGGCTCCGCCCTGCCGCCTGTATCATACATAGCTTTATAGGAGTCAGAGTTGTTTTCATTCATTACTTTCAGATTGCGCTGTTCGTAAAGAATTTGGTATGGCATTTTTGTGCTTGCTTACATTTTATAAAGCTTGATTGAATCTTAATGCTGCGTTAAGGAGAATAAACAACACAGCTGTAAAAAACTCAATGCTCACCCTTGAATTTGAGAATGACATCAACACCACAAAGTACTCGAACTTGGGAGTCAGCAGAAGTGACAAGAACTTTGGTTGGATCACTGGGAGAAAACTGTAAAGAGATGAAGTGACCAACATGAGAGTCTATATGAGACGCAGACTGAAATGCATCAGGAAGAGAAGGAAAGGGGCACTAACCTGAAAGCCAGTTATCCCTAGCAGGATAACTTCTTTTTCCCCTTCAAACATATCTCACCTTCCAGCTACAACTGCTTATCTGACCCACGCAAAACATGATCCCACAAATGTTAATTCTCCGAGTTTCATGTTCCAATAATCGGGAGAATGTATCAAGACTAAAATAATACTACAAAAAGCTCGAGCAAGACTTGAAAAGAGTGTCTGGTGAAGGACATGTGCATACGTATGGTATCGTAAAAGCGGCAGCTTCCATCCATTGAGCCTGCAATTCCTCGCTGCAATTATAGACAATGCATCATCATCTAAAACCAACTCCCATAATTTTCAAGCAACATTTTACTAGAAGGATAGAAGGCCACAACTTCTCCAAACCTTTTCCACTAGGATAATAGCATACAGCAGTCACTATTTCTCTTATGTCAACCCAATCAATTACGCGACAGCCATGCACTTCCAGTTGTCACTGAACAAATTCCAGTACTCTCAATTAAACGCAACAGAAATTCTTACCTTTGTTAAAATGCCCAATCATCTTCATCCACTGAGTAAAATAATTCTACAGATATTCATGGGGAAGTGGAATTCTATGCTGCAAAACTGACCTGAGGGAAATACTATACTAGTTTGAAGAAGTTAAGAATGAATTGAGGGAGGAGTAATACAAATACAAATACTGAAATACATACTTTGGATGAATCGAGGAATTAATTATGGTGCCTGCCTGCCTGATCGAGTTCGGTGCTCGATCGGTGTTCTTCGTAAGTTTCTCTGGAGCCTTGTGTTTCTGTTTTGTGCGAGAACAAGATTCGTCAAACCGCAAACACGCAATTGTGAATCACGATATTCCACAAAGCGTGAAATGCAGTTACGCTTCTTTCTTGAACTTTGGCCGCCTTTTTTGACTGCTGGCCGCGCAAGTTTGCAACGGTGCCGTTTCGATTAGTGGTAACTCGCATTTCTGAAGCACGAGTTAAGCTTGTATCTGGCCGCATCATTCGTTCTAGGAAAACCGTGTTCCGGCAACGCGAGTTCTGGGTGGACAGACTTCTCATTTTCGATCTGCGAAGTGTTGAGATTAAGACTTCTCCCCTTTTTCCACAATTTTCAAACTTATTTTGGAATTACTTTCATGATCCGATTCCTCCTGATTGTATAACTTGTTGATTAAAATGTTTTTGTAAAGTATGAATTCAATCGAGTACCAAATGGTTATTAATCGGAGATGATATATCTCTTAAAAAAATGAAAAAAAGTTAATTGAACACACTTGAATACAACTCTTATGAAACTAGAAAGGAATGATTCTCTTCTCATCTATTTTTGGAGATTTTTGACCCGACTTAGAGATTATATTTATGATCCGATTTGTCCACATTGTAGAACTTGTCAATCACGATGATTGTGTAGGATAGCAAGTCAATCGCAAACTTCTTGGTATTTAATCGGAGAAGAAATATATCGAAAATTTTTGAGAAAAAGTGTGCCGGGAACACTTGATTATAACTTTAAAAGACATTTTTCCTCCTCCTGGTCGTAAACTTGCGGTCCGTTGAACAACGTCGCCGATCCTAGTCGACCTTCACGTCACCGTCGCCGATCCGAGTTCCGGTCAATTAGTCAGCCGGCAGAGGTGTGTTCGCAACTCGTGCTACCGGAGTTGGCGAACTCATCCACGCGGCCACACCCATCGTCTCTTTCTCTCTCTACAACAACGGGTGTTTGCCAGAAATAAAACCACATCTACAGCCAAGAATGTGAGGAACAATTTAAGGTACAATGGGTGGTTGTTGCATCTAATTCAATTTCTATTGACGTACATTCTAATAGCTTTTCGGGTTTTGATTTTATATGGCTTACGGCTTTAGAAATTGATACAAGGTGTATGCCTCCCCCGTGTTTGACATTTGGCTTCGGAAGGTAGTCCTTTTTCGGCCGATGGTCTTTGTAAACTTGAACTCCATTTATGAATTCATAGCTTTCGCGGTTGGTTGTGCATAGTAAGGCTTCTACTAGAACCTCGTATTCGAAATGTGAGGTTATAAATCTACCAGACTCATTGTAGACTTAGCTCTTTATAGCTTCAGATCATTTATTGGTTGCTTGTAACGGTTTCGCGTATTGCAATGCTTGAGAGGGACATTTCACCACAGAGAGGAAGAAGATGAATGGGGATCTTAAAGGTGAAGGGCCAGAAATACGAGGATGGAGATGAGGGAATACATAGTAGTATACATGGTAATATGGGTGGGTGGGACTGAATCTTGCTGCTGGTGTGGAGAAGAGGAGAACATTGGGGCTTTCCTTTTTATTTATAGCCTCAGGGCATCTTTTGGTCTTCATTTGGGAGGGAAAATGCTCATTGACATAAGTTTTTGCAAACTATGGGCGTATGGCACATGATTCATAAACTGTTAAAATGGATGGAGAGCTATACACCAAGTGGGGGTTATGTGGTCAAATTTAAACCTCAAGGGAAAGCGCCGGTAAAATGGACTTTTCCCAAATTTATATGTATTGTGGTCTAGTACTTTTGCACCAGTACATTTTTTGTGCATCATTTTCTGGTTGCTTTTAATTCAGGCTACTTGTTTCATTTTTCTGCTTTGATATGCTTCCTGAGGAACTACCACTACCTGTAAATCTTGATTCGGGTGTACTTTAGGTTTACACCGTCCTCAATTACTGTCCAATTGGCGAAATTAGTGAGAAAAGGAAAGAGGCTAGGAGGGAAATGAAAACAAACTGAAGTGTTAATAAAATAAAAGTGTAACAGAAGACAAAATTGATAATGGCATCTTTCCATCTTGTTTGGATAATGCATGAGGAAAAGAAGAGCAAGACGTTTTATTCTCTCCCTTGCTTGGAAAAGATAAAACGATAAATGACAGACGGTAGATAGTTTTATGTTGTGCTTATTAGGGAAAGGAATATATGGTTTGTTCCCATTTCTCTACTCGAAAGCTATCTAAATAGGTGATTTTGCAGTAGAGAGTCCATTCCATTTCCTTTCCTATAAAGTTACTCCATCTTTACTTTGTTTTTTCTACTCTCAGCACCACCACTGCAGTGCATTTGTTTCTCTTTCATCGCACCCCTACTTGAAGGCATCAGTTTTCTTAACTCGATGACCGAGTCATGTTGACAATCACCTACTAACTGATGGGGGATGAACACTTTGTTGCTCTATAAATTGGCTTCTCGTTTTCCTAGTTTCGCTTTCTTATGTTTCAAGTAACGCTTTCTTTTGTGAAGCTTTAAATATCTTGCCCTCTTGAACCTTGACAGCAGTTTCAATATTTTAGCTTGGAAGGGGCAGAGTCTGTTGCTCTACCACTCTGGGACAGGATGTTGTTATATCATCTATACAGATTCATACAAGAAATGTGGAGTAAAAGTAGTTTCTCTTGGAATCCAGTGAAAAAAATGGTCGATTGCAGCGATGAAGTGTGGGCTACATATGTGGCTGCATTTATTATACCATCATATTCGATTAGGAATTTTTTGCTCAATGGGATGGTGGTTTTATATTTTTGAGGCAGATAACTAGTGCAGGCAAATCCAGATGCAAAACGTTTACTAGGCAAGAAGATTGAGATGCTAAACGAACTAGCTATTGTGTGTGGCAATGATCAACTATGTTCAGCAAAGGATCTTAATGCTAACTATTCGAGGAAAACTAATATCAGTAATGATGAGTATTCACCTACATCAGATTTCAATGACAATGTGGTGGGAGAAGACTTATGTGACAGTAGCACAGGCGGCGGAAATGGATTTTCAACTCAACAAGGGAATACTAGTAGCCAAATACCAACACTAGGCAAGCCTAGCCGTGGACCTGCAAAGCCACTGAAATATCGCTCAACGAAATGAAAAGTAGCAGAGCTTATGTCTGAAACGATAGATTCGGTTGTGACTAACATGGCGAGACTTGCTGATGCATACGAGAAGACGTTTTTCTGGTTCCAAACATGTATACATTTTCAAGTTTTCTTTGTCTACATCTTTGGCTTCCTTATAAACTTAGATACTAAAAGTGCCTCAACCATTGAGATATTTTTTTCCAAGGAAAAGCGAATGGAGAAGGCGACCGGGCGGTGTCCTGCCCTTGGGTGTAACTATAGATCCTCCAAATCCGTAGCGGGTCTCAGGGGAGAATCGATAGCGCCCCATCTGGGGCAAAAGCAATCTGCAAGCGGGGAATTAGAGGGGTTCAACGACCCGAGGCGTGAGGCCACCATCTCAAGTTTCAAGAGTGCGTTGATAACACGACTTGAATCCTTGAGCTCTAATCCCACCAAATAAACCTGTGGACCACCAAGCCACCACCCCAGGAGGTTCTCAGCCATTGCATAGATGTAACACTTAATATGAACTAATCACGTGTCAATTGACTTATTAATGATGGGATTAATGTAGTGCAAAATCATATAGCACTAAGATGTGGTACAAATGTTAGAAAAGCCCATCTTTTTTTCCTGTAAATGGGTTGGCCGAATTGAACTAGCGTAGTGCCCCTCAAATTTACTGGGGAATCCACCCGATCTAGAATGTTCGGGCTTAAGTCATAACTGACCCGATCGGGAACAAAATATTGATTCGGCCACGTCGTAGGCTCCATCATCAAGCCCCCACCACAGATAAATTGAAGCCTCCTTTCCCAACCATCTGGTCCCAATTATAAAACTCAAAACCGATAAAAAAAAAAAGGAGCAACCTTTATGTTAGCTGCTCCAACCACTTGAAGTACTACCTCGGTGGTGCTAGAAAAGCCTACTCATGATTAGCCCGTCTCATGTCTATTGATCTTTGTCACGGCCCATTGTAGAGAATTTTGTAAGGAGACAAAGGTCCATGCATCAGCAGGCCTTATAAGCCCAATTTACGTAACTTCGGCCTTTCCACTGTTATCTTCATTATCCGTTCCTTTGCATTCCCAGGTTTTTTTTTTTATTTTTTTTACAGTCTAAAAGGGTGGGAGGGGGCGACTAGCGTAGCAATTTCTCCCTGGGCGTGACCATAGGGGCTCCCGACCCGCTTGTGGAATGTCCGGTTTGAGCCATAACTACCGTCCAGGAGGACGGGCCATCACCACGGCACCACCTGGTGCACAGCGGCGAGAAATCCCCATCTTCGGTCCAACTACAGGTTCGAATCAAAGCCTATTAATGGCACCACCAGGTACATGCACACATGTGCCTCCCGGGACTCGGACCTACGCAGTTATTAAAGAGAGGTAGTGACTCCCACCAACTGGACTACCAGCTCGGTGGTTGCATTCCCAGGTTCTCTCCAGAAATCCATGACTAAAATAAAATGCAAGGATTTTGTGAAAAAAAAAAATTCGTTTTTATTTAAAACTTTGCAGCATCCTTTTTATTTGAAATCGTTTTAGCTTTTAATCTGCAAACTACAAACGTCAGCTTGATTTGGGGGTTATTTGACAAGGCTGTTTGGAGCCTCATCCAACAAATCTTTGAGTACTTTTAGGGTTGTTTGACAAGGCTCTTCAGAGTCTCATACAACAAATCTCTGAGTACATTTATCCCGTTCGTTTTGGGATTTTGAATTTGGATTTGTAGATAATAAGTGTAGAGAAAAATAGAGTAATAATTAAAAATATGGGTTATGATTGGAGAGAGATAGAGATAAAAATGAGAGAAATGAATTGAGAGAAATAAAATAATGATTAGATACTAAAATTCAAAACCCTTAAACGAATGGGATCGACTCCCGTCATGCCAATATCAAATAATTACCGAACTTAAATTCGAAATAACCTCACAGGAGTTGAAAAAAGAAGCATTAACCACTACTACACCTCCCTTAAAAAAAAAACCACTACAACACCTTTTAGTTATTTTATCTTTAATATGCTTTTGTTTTCAATTTTTCATTTAGGAATTATATGTTTAGTGAACTAAGGCTATTAGGTTTGTTATTGGAGTTAAACCAAACTAAATCAAGTTTTACGTTTTAATTACTTTGGGTCAAATCCATAGGTTAATTTTGAGCGATAAATATGCTAGATGTATCTTTAATTGGGACTCTGCAAGTTGGCGGTGTGATTGATCAGCCAGAATTAGTCGAGATACGCGTAAGATGACATAGACACCCGAGATATCAAAAATATGCTAAATGTAACCGTGAAATTCAGGACTAATACACACAAGTTGCCCAACTTGCTTTAACTAAATATTTGCTAAAGATGCACTTAGATTTGTTACCTTGTTTAAACGTGTGATGATCATGTTGTGTTTTTTTTATCATCTTCTGCCTTGGAGTGTCAAACACTGGCACATGCGTGTACAACTTGCACAAGTTGTATACTATTAAACAAACCATTTTGCTGTCATATCCAATAAAAATCGTTTCCTTATTATTCTCAAACGCTTGGCTTTTTAGCTTCCTTTCAATATTCATCAAAAGAAGAAAAAGGGTATCAATTCCCAGTCTACCTTTTAAGTGCTCAAGATCCAATCAAAACACAACAATGCTTTTACACTGACCAATCATTTGCGAACAATCATAGGTATCTAGATACTCCCATAAAATAAATGTACAGAAACATTTTACGTGTAGTCGTGTGCTTTATTTAATGTCAAATGATCGGTTCGGTGGTCAAGGTTTTAAGATTGTTATGGATTTAGTTTATACAAAATTTTGCTCTGCCTTTCAATAAACTCTACACTAGTGGACATGAAACTAATACCTTAGCAATTTTAGTTGAAACGTAGTGTTCGTAAGATGACCCTGACACTGGACAATGTCGAAAACATTTTGTGTGCTTATCTTGTGTGAAGTCCCGGGAGATATGAATACCCATGTAGCATAGAATAACAATCCATCTTTATCAAGGGCATTTTTGTCATTTCATGTTCCTGGCACTGCCTGTGTTCTTATCATTTCCATGTGCAACACGTATACCACCCCCACTGAAACAGAGCACCCTGCAAGCTTAACCCTAATCCTCTCCCCTTCTGCTCAATCAGTTCAGCAGTGGCCGGATTGGATTGAATCCTCCATGGGTGAAAACTGTGTGAATAAACCCTTTTAGCCTATCAGCTTTCTTTCACTGAATTCTGGGCCTTTCTGGGTTTTCCATGGTTGAAAAATTAGGGCTATTTCAAGGTTTGTGACCCTCTTCCTCTGATTCTAAATCTTCTCCACAGAATAGCTGAATTCAATTTATTTGATATAAGATTCATGAAGTCAATGGTGAATTGTTCAGTTAATGAGATGTTGTTTTTCCCTCTTTTTTGTGCTGGTGTTCCATTAGTGATTGGTCTTTCTAAGCTTGTAAGGTTTGCTGTTTTGATTGGCTGATAGTTTAATTCTCATTTGTTTCTATCATATTTTTCAATGGATTCTTGGGAGAAAAAGGGAAAGAGGAAAACAATAGATAGAGATACCACCTTGCTTCTTTATTGAAGGCTGTTTAACCTGGTGTCCATAAGTTGGAGTTAATTTTGGTCAAATTCGATAACTTGAACAAAGTACAGGAGATTAAACAGACCCACCTGAGGCTGGAATGCGGCTTATTGTTTCTTTCACTTTCAATTGCCTACAAATATCTCTGTTCAGGCTAGTCATTATCTTTTTGAATGTATTTCCTTATAGCTTTATCTTTTGTGGTCATTGTAAGACTTTCAGCTAACAGATGGTGTACTATGATCCAATAGGCGCCATTTGGATTGCTTATCAAAATAAAGAAAAAGAAAACGAAATGCTTTTTGGTGAACCAAATGTTGCGAACTGCAAAATCATATTTTTGTTCCTTTCAGATGCAACCGACTCCTCTCTGCATGGCAAAGGTAGCTGGACTTGCAGACAGATATTCTAGTGTTAGGTCTGTTATTAACTCTTTCTGGTGGCAGTAAAAGAGGGGCATTGGATCTACATCAAAGTGTTGGAGTTTTTTGGTTGCTGTTTGACTTGCTTTTGCGAATAATTATCCCTCATAACTTGCAGAATTGATGTAATATATTCGATCTCTTATTTTGGGTTATTACTCTGTGCCTCTGTGGGCTAGGCAAGACAAAAAGTTGAGCCCTGCATTTATAACTCTGCAGAGTACTGCAGCGGATGTCTAATACCACTGGTGCTCTTTCTTCTCTTCTATAACTGTGCACGGATGCTCTTCAGTTCAAAAGCATCAAATTGTCAAGGTTTTGAGTGAGCTTTAGATTGCAGTAAGATGTGGCTTGGGAAGCATTTTTCTGCACAGTGTACAATGTATACACACCTTAATTCCGTAGTTTATGTCCTTATTGTTCTCCTCGTGTGTGTTTTTGTTAGGCCATTGGTAAAGTACCCTCCTGTATGGATCTTACTATTTATGCCAGGATCATATAAGTTGTATTTGTAGCAAAGTATGTAGTCTAATTCAAGGACTAGCTATGCTGTTGTATTCTGCTTTGAGCTACATAGATATGGTTATTAAAGGTTTCTCGTCTTTTTGGCCTTTTCTTTCCCTTGCAGTCACCTGCCATTTGGGAGGGGGGCTCTTCCAAATGCACAAAGCATGAAATTTCATGGACAATGCCAATGTAGCCAAGTCTTACAAGTTCGGTGACCGGAGTACAAGTGATGTGATCATATGCTTGAGAAATAAAGAAGGAAGACCCGAACTATTCTACACCCATTCGTTTATCTTGAAAACTAAGAGCAAATTTTTTGCAGAAAAGCTCTCCGGTTCGAACTCACTTTCTAGCATTGAGATTCATTGCTCAGATTTTGATTACGACTATCATGTTGACCTTTTGAGGTATCTGTATCTTTCCCCCGATGCACTTTTGGACTCGTGGGATTCTGTTAAGTCTGCCATTGGAATTCTTCAGGTTTCATCTACCTTACTCTGTGAGGAGATTACGCTTAGCTGCATTCAGTATTTGGAAGCTGCCCCTTGGGAGGATAAGGAAGAGATAGACATCTTAAAAGTAGTTTCAAAACTGGGTCCAATAGCCATGCCCATATTGGCCAGAATCCAACCAGTTGATTTAGTTGCTGCAAAAAATGTTTTCTTGTCTGCGGTTCGCTTTGCCACTTCCATTGGAGGACCGTGCCCTCCATTTGGTGATGAGCTTAAAAATTCTGCTCAAGAACAAGTTGAGTACATGCTTGCGGAAGACGAAGACACCCCGTTGGTGACAGCCGATGAGGAAGTTAAAGAAGAAGTAAAAATGGGTCTTTCCGCAATGTATTTGTCCTTTGAGAAGGACTTATCTGCCCTTCTCTATGAACCTGACCTCTTATCCGAAACATCTGAGAAAAGTATAATGCAGAGCCTATCTGACCTAGAATGGATTTGTACAATACTCCCTAAGATGGATTTAATGAAAGATTTTGTCACCAGTTGGGCAGAAATTTCTTCTTCTATCTTCAGGGTAGTTGAAGACAAGAAACTCGAATCTCTCATGTGGGGTTTCAAAAAGAAGCTCATAGAATTGACTGCAAAGGTCTTGGAAGCAGTAGGCTATGGAAATGTAATTATTCCCGCGCCATCTCGGGTGCAGTTGCTAAGAATATGGCTACCTTACATAAGGAAGATGAAACCTCTTCTGGATTCAGTGGGCGACGAGGAGACTGGCTTTCCTTACAAGATGGACGAAGATCTCTGCCAGAGCATCGAAGGTACGATTGTGTCATTTATACTGGCGTTGCCATCGAATGACCAAGCTGATATTCTCGCCGATTGGATGAAAGCCGAGCAGGTGAGATATCCGGACCTTAGCGAGGCTTTTGAGATATGGTGTTACAGAACTAAGTCTGCAAAAAGAAGGTTGATCGAGGGGCCCGACAGAGTTCTTAGCCTTGATTTGTCCAACTGATGGTTAATGTATTCAGGTGATGATCCTATTTCTACCACTGTATCATGATATTGTAATTCTGGTTCTTCATTTCCTTGTAGCTAGCTTACGATTTTCCTTCTTTATGATGTTGGAAACAAACAACTGTATCCAGGAGATGATTTATGAGAGTCTCATTACTTATGGGTTGGTTATAGTTGTTGAGCCAAACTGATAAGAAAATTATGTAGGCCTTTTCATTTGGTATATTGGGCTATTGATGGTTTCTTGGTTTTCATCCACCGACTATCAAATTTTAAAGTGCCTGTAGTTTTGGCAACATGGGTGTTGTCCCCATCTGGACCGTCTATACTCGACAATGGATGGCTCAGATCTCATCTTAGCAACACGCGGATAGACGGTTGAAATCATTCGGCCAAGATGAAATCCGAGCCGTCCATTTTCAAAATGAACGGTCCGGATGGAGATTCCTTAGGGGACAACAGACACCCCCATTTCTCGCAATCTACTTACCAAAGCCTAATGCTTTCAAAGCTGAATTGGGCACGTATTATTAGTACTAGGTAGCTATTAGTCACATAATTCTTCGAACTCTCCATCCTCATAATGCGCTCCCGTTTTCAAACCTCGGTCTCGTGAATCATAGATGTTTGGAATATTTTTCAAAGAAATTTTCACGATTGCGCTCCTACTTGCACAAGCACACACCAATTATGTGAATTGGCTGGTAGCTAACATCTTTTTCTTTTTGGTAATCTCAAGTAGGAATTGTACCATGTCCAACTTGTATTATCTTTGCTTACTTTTTGTCACACAATGACAAAAGTAAGGTAAATTTTTTTGAAATTTCCCCAATTATTAACCTTGCTTATTTTGCTCATTTTTCGAATATAAACAAATAAGTAGAGGTAAGGAAACGTCAAATTTGTTTATTACTTCAAAAAGTCAATCTTATGCTAATTAACCCAATTAAATATTGTATAGCCCAATCAGCTAATCCTAATAAGCAAGAATTATTAACCCTGCTTATTTTTCAAAATAAACAAATAGGTAGAGGTAACGAAACGTCAATTTTGTTAATTATCTTCACAAAGTCAATGCCATGCTAATTAACCCAACTAAACATGGGTTGTAATTTTCACAATCCCCATTTTTTAATCACACTTTTTTCGGTTCTCTGGCGTTGTGAATTTACAATACTGCGATTCCAAACATGAAAGAGTATACATATAAAATATGAATAGTGATAATACCAAAACTGTTTGTGCCAAAACTCTAATGCATAAAAGACTTGTGTTATGGTACAAGCCTTTTTTTATGCATCAGAATTTTGGTATTATCATTTCCTTAAAATATTAGTAATTTTGTATACACTTCACAATACGACAAAAAAGAAAGTGCGATTATCAATAAAAAAAAATGAGAGTGTAAATAAACTTCACAATTCCGGATGGGTGTTATTTTCATTTAGACCCTCTATTTCGACAATAAACGGCTCGAATTTTATCTCAATCATCCATTCGTTCATTGTCAAGATGATAATTTAACAATGGACGGGCCGTATGTGAACAATACCTAATGTAAACATTTGCTAGAAATAATGAAACCCGGTCCCACCATAAACAACCGAAATTGTCCCCGTTGAATGGATATCTCAACCAAACCTTCCCTCTGTATTAGTAATACAACAGGGGGACGACTTTTCTCTTCTGCACATAAATCGAAACTTCTTCCGAATCCATTCGCGATACAGAGAGAGACCCAACACCGATACACAGAGAGAGAGAGAGAGAGAGAGAGAGAGAGGTGTTTTCAAGTATAGGAATTTCTTTGTGGTGGTGGATGCGAAAGAAGGAGATTAATACGTATATACAGAGACAGATATAGGAAAATGTATGTGAAAGCGGAGGCGACGACGGATCTGAATCGGAACACGGAGTGGTTCACCTATCCGGGGGTTTGGACCACCTACATCCTCATCCTATTCATCTCATGGCTCGTTGTTCTCTCTGTCTTCGGTTGCTCCCCTGGCATGGCCTGGACCATCGTTCACCTCGCTCATTTCCTTGTAATCTTCCAGCTCTCTCCCTCTCTCTGTGCGTGTATTTCTATGTTTATGAATTGGTTTCTGAGAGATTGGGTTTTTATTTAGGGTTTGCTTTTATGATTTGTGGCTGCTAATTGATTCGTGATTGCTTGATCTGATAATCTGATTGGCTGATTATATTCGATGTTATGAGGTTTGGTGGGTTGTGTTTCTTCGTTTTTGAATTAAGGTTTTCGGGGGAGCCGATTATTGGAAGTTCGTACTATGGATATCATAATTTTAAGGTTAGAGTTGGGTGATAATTAGTGGAAAGTTTTACACTTTTGTCGAATTGAGGCAAGGATTCAGAAGCTATAGAAAGATAATCTGGATATATATATTGATAACTAGATGTCCGGGCCAGCTTGCGCACACCTCGACCAATTCCAGGGCCTTGAAGTTAATGAACGACCAGGCAAATCTCCAGTAAGTTAATGAACGACCAGGCAAATCTCCAGTGGCCTCAGGGTTTGGAATGTTTGGCCTCCGTGAGAATGGAACCTGTGACCTCATGAAGGAGCCACTTATTGCTTTCTCACAACCACGTGGCGAAACCCCTTGGGGTTGAAAGATAATCTTGATGAGATAATGTTTGACATTGGAACTTTTTTTAAGGGAGTGGATTAATTTTTTTTCTTCATTCCCTATTGCAAAGAACAGAATATGAAGAATTTTCATGTGTGCCGGTCTGGCTGATGTCTTATTATGTTCCACGTCAGCTACATGGGGGATAGTTTGAGTCATGTGGCTCATGTAATGGGTACTCAATCACTCATAGACTTGCCTTTGCAAGATTTTTGTGTAGAATAAGTAGATATAGAAACTATTCCAGGATTATATTAGTTTGTGCTAATCATTCTGATATCATAGTGGTGGTAGTGGGAGTTCAATGGAAGTCCTTAGGGGGTGTATTGATTATGAGAGTACCGAGTACGTGCTTATAATGTTGAGCTTTTAGGCAAGGTGCTCTATATGTTAAACAAATCGAGAGCAGAAGAGTAGAAGCGGGCTATTTCGTAGTGAAAGGCTAGAAGTTAAGAAGGGAAAAAGGTCAGGTCGTATACAGGTCTGTCATGAGGAGGAGGTTTGGTGCCTACCTTCCATATTTCTGATTGTTCAATGGTCACAAAGTTGTCACATTAACCTTGAGGTTTTGGTTTTGAATTGCCACTCTGGCCAAACATTGCCAAATGTTAGGATTGTATCACTGCACTGTTGCCCTCCTAGAACCTCATCGGGTGCTTCATGCCTCCTAGAGGTGCAAAAAAGAAATGAGGATGTTAACAGTAAAGAAGGGGACAAAATTTATTCTTAACGTGTGCATTTAACAGGGGATGTGAATGAAAGGGAAATGGTGGTCCTCAGTTGGAGACATCCAAGGAGGTGTCTTCTAGTGGTTATGAGTCCATTGAGTTTCTTTTGAATTAACATTAATTATGAAATTTCATAATTTTAACTCCATACTGTTTAATACAAATCCAATGCAATTCTAGTGAAAACTAACCCAATCGACCTACATAAGCTACTAGATCCATCCATTATCGCTTGCACTTTACTACTTTAGAGAATCAAATACATAAGGGAAGAGACATGGTTTATTTTACATAGAAAACCCCAAACGTGCTGTCTACTCCAATAGCTCAAGCACTATACTTGCAATTGTTTGGGAGCTTAGAACCGAATGGAGAATCATCATGCCATGGACATAATCTTCTCTTTCTGGCTCCTTGTACACACCGGTGCGCAATCATTGAATTTCACTGCCCTGAATCCACGAGTACAATGCGACCTTCTGAAATGAAGGAACTGGAATCGTCCAAAGGACTTAAACTAATGGGGAAGATGATGATCTCAACCTCGGATAGCTTCTATTTAGGCACATGGATCCCTTAAGGCTTCAGAGCACTATCCAAATTCTCTCACGAGGAACTCTCTGCAACTATTTCTTACACTCTGGAAGAGAATTCGGAGCAGATGGGTCTAGAGATGAAGATGGTGCCGTGTATTGTGGGAGCAACTTAAATGCTAGTTTTTTCTGAACTATTCTCAACAGGTTCTGCAAGCATGGTCTACTCACTTGAGTTCGAGCAAGCTAGACAAGATCTCCGCTCCTGGTCTGCACTGGCACTACTTGAACTGCCTGGATGAATACTTGGACGTATACGGAGTTATTGGGCTTCCTTAAAGCTTGTTCGACAATCATGGACCCCCAGGCTTGACCTACATGCAACTAAATGCGAGATGATTACAAGTTGATGAAGTGTTTTTTCTAAAATGACATTGTCAACCTAAAATAGCACTTAGGACCCAACATTATGAACAAAATGATTGCAATCTAACAGCCTGCAGTAGATGTCTAGATAGAAATCTTCAAATATCAGAATGCATGCGCATTTACTTTCGGAACTAATCAATGTTTTTAAGTGCAGTAAGTTATGATTTCTAATTTGTAAACAGCTTCATGAATAGTGCAGGAACCTGGTGTCAGTGCTCTTATTTCCCATCATTTTCTAATATAACGGTTGTGTTTGTCTTTTAGGTTACTTATCAGTGTTTTCATTGGAAGAAGGGGACACCATTTGCTGAGGATCAGGGTATCTACAACAGGTTGACGTGGTGGGAGCAAATGGATAATGGCAAGCAGCTTACTCGCAATAGGAAGTTTATCACTGTTGTACCCGTCGTCCTGTAAGTAATTTTCGGGAACACAAGCCTTTTTAAGTTCGATTGAGATTCTATTCCTTGTGGTATCTTAATTTTGGCAGTGGCCTTGTGATTCTTATTGGTTGGATAAGTGAACAATGTTTTAGAAATGGATTAGCTTTATGAGATACATGGGGAACAATCTTTGGTTGTTTTTTACGAGAGACATGGAACCTTAGTTTTCATGAATTGATATAAAAGCAAAGCTTGTGCGGTCGTTGTCATTACCTCCTTTAGCCTGTAGTCGTTTTTCTTTGGAGTTTGGCTGGGCATGCCCTCCATGAGATCTTTTGCTTCTGTTCCTTCTATACAATACTCGTCAGCCAAAACTGTAATGTTAAATTTTTTTGCATCTAATCATCACCAGTATAAAAATTAATAAGTGATGTACTAGTAATTGTAGCTTCAATGAGCAATCCATGTCAGATTGTTGGTATTCTCAGTTTGCTTATGAAAAGTGCCTCAAAGTGCAAGTATACCCCTTGGGGAAGTAATGCAGGACTGTGGCATAAAAAAGGGGCCCATGCTCTCTCTATCTCAGATGTGCAACTGACTAATTCTGGATTTTAAATAGATTAGAAGGGAAAGTTTCGGTTGGTCATGGCTTTGGCAAGTGGAGTTGTCTAAGAAGCTCATATGCTTTATCATTTGTCGTACGGCTTCCCTTATTTAACGTAACTAACTTGTGAAGTACTATCATCTTTAACCAGGATGACTTCCTGGGATTCAAACAATATGTCCTATCTTTACACCTGAGTCTATCTGCTTTTTCACTAAATCTGTTCTTTGTTTCTGTGCAACCATGTGATGCTTGAGATTACAGAGTTCACCAAAATTTGTACTCATATTAACTTTTCAATTTATGCTTATGTTTCATTTGGCAGGTATTTGATAGCCTCCCACACAACTGACTATCAACACCCGATGCTCTTCTTCAACACTGTGGCAGTATTTGTGTTAGTTGTTGCCAAGTTCCCACACATGCACAAGGTTCGCATTTTTGGAATCAATGCCGATCAGTGAGCAATCCTGGTCCACTCAAGTATGCAAATTCCGTGCTACTCTCTAGATACAATATTTTTGGCTGAACGAGGCAATTTCACTGTAACGTAATATCCCTGTACAGATGTTGATACTGGAAAGGGCTTATTGTTTTTCTTTCTTATATGCTTGAACCGATATATTTGTCTTGTGTCCTCTCCGTCGAAGCCAAACTAGTTGTAGCCGATCGATGCCGGAAACCCTTTTCCCACTTCAAACTTGCAGAAAAACCAAATTGTTCTTTTGCTTTGCAAATTTGTTTTAATCAGTGATTGAGCCCATGGGATCAGGTAAAAAGGCAGATTTTCGAGCCAAGAAATCAAAGATTGTTTGAACTTCTCTTTTTGTAGCCTGCTTCCTATACCTATACCTATACCTATACCTATACCTATAGGCTCTCAGGATGGTCCCCTGTAAATGGTTAGGAATGATGCAGGTAGGTAGGGAGAGGGTGGGCTTCTTGTTGCACTCACTCATGTATGGTGTCTGAAATGAAATTTGGTTTGGTCAAGAATGAATTATTGGTGTAGGCTCCACACCTCACTCCCTAAAGTGATGGATGATCTCATGAGGTCAGTATATGACACAACGCGTAGTGCACCAATACTCTTCTCCCTTGCATAGCCCACGGTATTTGACATTTTGCATTATGTTTGAATACCGGAAATGTAGGTCTGAGTTTTGTGATATGAATTCATGCTCTACTGTGGGATCCAACGAGGACATAATATGCTAATCGCGCTGCGCTTGTGTTCATTATGTACGGTTGCAGGTTCAAGCACATATGGCAATGTGGGCGGTTTAGGGCACTCTCCGCTCATTTTCCCTTAGATTTTGCATCGAGTAGGTTCCTTCAATGTAAAAAACACTATGAAAAAAAAATAATTTAACTCCTATGTGATTCGAAGGCGACATAATATGCTACTTAAAAGTCGACAAGCATTTTGATTTATGTAAAGTCAAAAAGTATATAAACAAAATTGAGACGAAGGGGGTATACGAAACCCCTATATGAACCCCTATATGGTAAAACAAAATGACTGTTTTGAAATAGTCAAGATGAATCCCCCAATACCCTCAAGTGAAATTATTCAATAATGCAAGAGTACCGTTACGTGATGTTCCAAACACTCCATAACCACACATTCTTGTGAGACTCACGATTAAGTATATGGATCTCACATAAAAATATGTGATTCTGAAATATTTCGGAGCAGCACCATATGGCTGTCCTTTGAGACTATTTGTATCGGCAAAAATGGAAAATCCATTTCATATCTGAAACAATAGTACTCGTTCATGATCACACTTCACTTGACCAATAATAACAAGGCGGTTGCTGCTTACATCTGTTTCTTTCTAACCGAAAGGTCCCATAATCATGAAAATTTTGAACCTTTAATTCTTCCCCCATACTTGTTATCCACGGGTTATGATCAGATGCCTTAGCTCGGACGAGTCGGACCTAATGATTCGTGCGTGGTCGGCATGTCCAGACACACGACCTCAACAATTACGAATAAAGTTAATTCGTGGAATTGGAATCCTTTTTGGCTTTTGCTATCATCAAAACATATATACATATATAAGCTCCTCCAACCCGAGAAGCATTGACATAGCCAGAAAATTGTATCAACGGGCATAATTCATACACGCTGCTTTATTGTGAATAACAAAAAATTATCCATTTCTTATTGACGGACGTGACACGTCTTGATTTTTTTTTTTGCACTATTTCTTCAAGACATATATATATGAACACTGTTTAACTATTGCATTATCTTAAAACAATAATAAAGATAAAAATTCGTGAATAATTTTATGTTGCAGGTAAATTATATAGGATCCCAAATTAAAATAATTAATTTTTAGATGTAAACATATCATCTTCAACACAAAAGAGAGGTGCTATTGATTTATTTAAGACGAAAAATAGAGAAATAAGAGAGAAAGTGAAAAAAAAAGTCTCGTTTGACTTGCATTTTCTTATAAGACAGTAACTTTAATACCATAAACACGTGATAGTTTGAAGGCAAAAGTTCAATGAATGGAGGCTTGCTTGTGAATAATCAATTATTACTAGTTGATTTTGGGCGTTACTATGTCGTGCCCAATACCCTTTTTCCTTACATATTTAGGTTGGACTCATACATTTAATTTTGAGTTCCACATGAATATGTAATGGAAAAAAACATTGGGACACTATGTGGCGGCGTTCTAAGAGCACTCAATAATTTTTTATTGTTCTAATTCTGGGGTCATGTGCCCCCAAAACCCAACCCCTCTCTCTAACCACAGTCTCCAATAAGTTCTCTATCCAAGTATTTCTCTCACTTTTCTATCTTTCCTTCTCCACTCATTATCGCAAAAATCTCCCTCAAAATCCAAACTAAATAAATCTTACTCTCTGCTGCTAGTGAGATGCATGGATTTAAATATCGGCTGCTACGTAATGTATCGGCGGCTACGTAGCGATTTTTCGGCCCCCTCCGATACGGGGATACCGCCACACCTCGCTATACTTAAAAGTTCTTCAAGGAAATTGTTCTTCATATAAAGTTTAGGCCATTTTATTCTGTCTGTCGGAAAAACTAAGGTGAGATTATCCATGATATCATGAACGTACTGGAGACTGGAGAACTACTTCGCCAACTCCAAGGAAAGTACCACCCCCTTCGACTCGAGCTCAATATATAAGAAGCACAAATTTAACTGTAACATTATTCAGCTCGAGCTTCGTACGTACGTACGTATAAAGTGCACAAATTCACTACAACATTATCTGGCTCGAGTTGGCTCAAACGAGCCCGAGCCTGATTGACTAGAACTCAAAAACAAGCCAAGTTGCAAACAAAATTCAAGTGCAAGTCTTGACAATGTTGGACCCGGCCGGGTAAAACACTATAAATCCTACCTTGGTGATATGTCAACCGGTTAAATCGAACGATGACAGATTGACCAAATAAATCTGACAAAAGACACATATATAAAAGAACGAGAAATAGCTAACCCTTAGCTGATGATTTAAAGGTAATTAAGTTTGCCCAGACGTTTAAGTTATAAAAAAACAAAAGCCTTGCTGATTTAAAGGAGAAAATGTCATAACTCCCTTGAATAAGAAAATAGGCGAGTTTTTCCAATGAAACAAGTTTTTTTTTTTTTTGGTAATGCAAGGTGTCTCGTGCTAGTTTGCAACGTACCTTGGACTAATCACTATAACTCCTCCCACAGCCATTTCACGCGCTTGTACATGGGGATGAGATGACCTATAGAATTGTTGACAATGAAAATCGAACCTAAGACCTTAAAATGAAGCAAACACTCAAGTCACAGGCCAAGATCACTTGGCCAATCCTTGGGTTCAACCTAACAAGCTTGTTTTGTATGTTGCTCATTTTTCACAAAAAAAGAAGCAGCAAATAATCAATGGAACCAAACCGAACAGACATCAAGAGTCCATGGATTGGAGCTGTAAATAATTTGGCAAGGAAAGGGACCTCAATGGGTGAGGTGGTGGGGCAACAACACTATCGGCCCAAAGTGATTATGCAACACTAGTGGCTTACAGCAAAGTAACAAGAAGGAAAAAACAAGAAGGGAAAAAAATGCATAAACAAAACGTAGGGTGTAGATCTCTAGATGGATTGAGTAAAGTAGGGGAGGGAGGAGAGGAGAGAGTAGGGTAGATTATTCCTTTAGGCACACTTGCCGAGGGGAATGTTTTGTGGGTCCCACACCCAAAGACCTAAGAAAGGAAAGTAGGGCTTGTCAGATTCTTTCTCCAAAAATCTTACAAAAACAGGGAAAAGAAGGGAACATGGCATGGGAAAAGCAATGATGGATTCCTTGAAATGGGGCAACATGGGAGTCATGGGTCTTCTCTGGTGTTTGGATATAGGAATAAGTAGGTATAGGCTTTAGGTTTGGAGCAGGTATAGTTTGGTTCTAAATCAACAAAACCCATGTGGGTATTATTAATAAGTCTTTGTATAACTGCTGAATTGTACTTAACAGTGGCTACTTTGTCATGGTGGCATGTGGTGTGAGGGATCAAGGGGGGTTTTCAATTCAAAAAAATACTTACACATGATCCAACTAGCTAGCTTCTTGCTTTGGCTTGAGTGAGTTTTTCATTCTTTAAACTGAAAGATTCGAATCACGACAATGAAATCTCTCGATAGAATTCATATGAATGAATTACATCCCGTAGTGCACCGATCCAAAATACCTGAAAAGTCACAAATGTGTGCAGGGAATAACAAGGAGCAATAATGTCAGCACTCACATCAACTACCAAACTAACTAAACCAAGTTTGAAGGATTATTACGATACGCTTTAGGAGACCGACACGTTTCCTGACAAATTCTGCAGTGGGGTTTCAGTTATATGCAAAATCAATCGATAAAGAGAGGGATGAAATTGCACACAAAGCCAATTAACCAAAGAAGGACCATATATGCCTGCTAAATTCAGAGAACATGAACAAACTTACACATAGTAATACATTATTAACCCTACTTAAATTAAACCAAGAGCCAACCAATGAGATTTTGATAGTGGATGGCCTTTTTTCTGTCCCCCTTGTGTGATAGGCTAGAAGATATCAGGTTCGAGCCCTAGATCTCACGCTTTCTAGTTACCCTTCAAAAAATCTGGGCTTCTTCTTGATCTCTTCTCTTCTATCATCACTTACATAGTAGTATACCCCAAATCACCTTCAACTGAAGCCAACCTAAAATAAAGCTTCAAAATACTTTTGACCGTGAGTGAAGCAAACACAAGTTAAAAAGGAAAATACTTACCGAAAACAAAGTTAAAAAAAAGAAAGAAAATAATTAGAGAAAGGAAAAGAGAGAGAGAGAGAGAGAAAGAAAGAAAGAACCCCATGTCTCTCCTATGATCTCTGTTAGTTTCTGATGAACAAATCCAAACAAGTGAATCATCACCACCCACACCATGAGAGACCCCCAAAAAACCCTCAAAAAAAAAAAAAAAAAAGAGAAATAAAAGACCAATAAACAAAAAAAAAAAAAAACGAAAAAAAACCTGAAGTGGTTATTTAATTATCTTCTTTACCATGATCCACTACCCAAAACACCATTCCAATACCCAGTTGAATCTCCACCTTGATCTCCTCTATTTTGGTGATCAATATCGGAGGAGCTTGAGACTTGTTTCAGATCTTCAAATGGAAATAAAACCCTCCCACCACCACCACCACCACTTTCTTGCAATATTCCATACCCACCACCACCACCACTTCCACTAATATTCCCATCAAGTGAGAAATTAAGGGTTGGCTTAAAATCCTGCATATGAGAAAACCCAGATGAGTAAATCGAGTTCGGATCCGATACCGGTATCGGCATGAACGAATTCAACCCTCTTGAAGTAGCATGAGTAGCAGTACTAATCCCAGTCAAAAGCTCCAAAGCTGAAAGGTGGTGGTGGTGGTGAGTCGCCGAAGAATTAGGGTTGTTAGCACCATTAATCTTGTTGCTATCAAAATTGGGTACTTGAATAAGCTCAGATATGGTTTTGAAATCATGGTACTGAGATGGGAAACCCAAGTTGAGATCCTGCCCTTCTTCGCAAATCTTGTTAGCATTACTAGGGTTCTGAAAATTTGGAGCAAGATGATGATCATGGTGAGGGAGTTGTTGCAGCAACTTCTTTGAAGATGATGAAGTGGAAGAAGCTGAATTTGGAGCTGATGACATTGACATTGACGATGAAGATTTCTTGTTCTTTCTTGATCCACCACCCACAGGGATGTTCCTGAGGGACCCACCTTCAGTCCAGTACCTCCTGCAGGTCTTGCAGAAGTACCTTGGCTGAGAGAGGCTGTAGTTGTTGTAGTAGCAGAATTTTGTGTTGGTTGAGTTGCACCTTGGGCAGTTCAGTGCTTGCTCCTTCTGTGGCCTTACCCTTCTCTCTAATGATGCTTGTTTTGCTGATATTGAGCTTGTATTGTTGTTGTTGTTGTTTTGTGCTACTACTATCTCTTCCATTGGTTTCACCACTATCTCCTAAAACAACAACAAAAATGTCAAAAACAAATTAATGGAAATAGATGCAAAAATCCACATATACACATATATGTATATATGTATGTATGTGTATCTAGCTACTAGCTAGAACCAAGAGCTTTTTTTATAAGCAACAAAGTCTTATTAATACTCTACAGAAGAGTACGTCGAGGCGGCCAAACTCTAGGAACAGGGAAGAGACTAGCTTGGAGATGAAAAAAAGAGAAATGATCAGTTGCTTCAGTAGCTTTAATTTAAAATTTTCAAAAACCAAAACTAGGTAGAAGCAGGCAAGGGAAAAAGAACAACTATTTCTTCCATTGGTTTCACCACTATTACCTAAAAAATTGAACACAATAACAACATCAACAAAAAGGTGAAAACAGGCGGAAAATGGATATAAAGAAACCATCTCTTTCTATTTATCTCTTTCTGTTTATCTATCTATCCATCTAGCACCAACCAAGGTTCAAGATCAAACAAAGAAACATGATCTACTAGGCACTAGCTGCTTTTTACACTTTTTCAGAAAACAAATCATAACTAGGTAGAAGCAAACAAGGGAAAAAGAACAAGTAACAAAGTTAAGCTTTTTCCCTAAGCTCTTTACCACATAAGCAAAAACTGCAAAAAGGAAAGATAAAGTGAAAAGAGAGAGAGAGAGAAAAGGAAAGAGAAAAAGGAAGACAAAAGAAAAGGAGAAGAAGGGTCTTGCCCTAACCAAGAAAAGGTGTTGTCAAATTGTCATGAAAGAAAGAAGAATTAGGGTTTGATGTGATCAAGCTCTATACCTGTGGCCAATGAGCAGTATCCATGGATGAAGAAGGAGAGAGAGGAGGAAGAAAGTGGGGTTCCTTCAGAAGAGAGAGAAAAAATCAAGGTCTCTATTATTGGAGCTGGTTTTAAGAGAGATGGGAAAGTGGGAATGTTTTTGGAGATGGGTTTGTGTCATGTGGGAAGTTCTTTGTGCTTTATGTGTGTGAATGATAGAGAAAGGTAGGCTGTCTACTATATATTTCTATAATAAATTATTTTTTAAAATATTTTGGTGGAAGAATGTGGAATTGGTTAAATAGTAAAAAATGTGAGTGGGCGTCTGTTTACGCATATCCTGCGGTGTTCTTTAGCTTTTCTGACCAAGAAGTCACAGGAAGTCAGATTTTGTTTATTTTTTTAATGGATTTGTATTCATCCGGCTTTTCGAAAGGAATTTCTTTTAGAAAAATCATTAAGGAATGCATAGAATATTTATAACAAAGGTTCGTCGAAACACTGAGTGGTATGAGACAACAGTCAAAAGGATTGCCCAAGAGCCTACAAAGTCTAATCTTACAAAGGCCAAACGTTTTAAATCTTGAGATCGCTGAAAAATTGTCTGGTCGTTAACTTCAGATTTCAGAATTAGTCAACATATGCAAAAAATGGTGTGGACACTTGATTATTAAAAAAATAAAAAATAAAGGTCCTGTCAAGCAACTTGTAGCAAGGGTCACCATAATAGTCTTCGAAATTACTTAGATCATGAAATAGAAATATACTTAAGAACAAATTAAGTATACTTTAATAATTGTGCATGCATAGTTTTCAACTAAAGACAAGTTCTCAAAATAACCAGAATGTCAAAATTATTATCCTTAGTTAATTATTTTGTTTTTTTAAGAAGTGGAAGTAGCGTAGAACTATTTGTGCATTACTATCTAATTCTCTGGATTTTAAATTTTGATAAAGTACTAGGAAATGACCACATAAATAAAATCGGGTCTCTATATAAGCATGTCCACTAATGCCTTCTGGCTTGATTTGGGAACATACTTTCACAGCATAACAGGAAAATTATTTAAGAGCAACAATTTTGTGTATATATTGTTAAAGAATAACTTGACTCCAATCCCGGCTCCACTTATACTCTATCTATTAGGGGAGAAAATTTTCAGTGCCGAGTGGATATATTTCATGTGATACCCGTTCGGCGCATCCGAGCCATCCGATATACTTTTGAACTTATCGGATGGCTCAGATTGAAACCCTATCTCTGTTCTCACCCCAACACTTTCTCTCTCTTTTTTTCTCTCTTCAAATCCGAGCCGTCCAAAAACGCAATAAACGGCTCGAATACGCTGAATAGGCACCACGTGCTACCTGCTCGGCACTGAAAAATTCTTCCTATTAGGGACTACCTAGTAGAGCAGTATTACTAGAGGATGGAATTGGAAAAGCAGATTGGTTGGCGGTTAGCAGTTACAATTAATGAAGCACATCACTGGAAAATAAATTACATGTATTTAGCTTGAACCTTTTAAAGAAAGATCTGAACCCTAACTTAAGAAATAAGCTTGGAATATCTCTTCCGAAAGTGTCGTCTGACTCATCTTATAAAAACAGTAGTTAACATATTCAAAGGTGCTGCGCCCACCCCTCTGTTTCACCTCTCAATATCTCACCATCCATCTTGATAGTTAATGGTCCGCGTTTTTTAAAATCCGGACCGTCTAAAACACTTTTGAACGGTGAGATTAAGAACAGCTCTGTTTCACCTCTCAACATCTCACCGTCCATCTTGGCAGTCAATAGTCTACTCTGTTTCACCAAAACTCTTTCCTAAAAGATTTTTTAAAATCCGGACTGTCTAAGATACTTTTGAATGATGAGATTAAAATGGTGGGGAAGGTGGTAAATGCAGAGCAGTGAGCATAGACTGCCCCTAAAATTTAAGAGCTTCTTTTCCTCCCTACTAGAAGCATGGCACACAGACTACGTCTGTGGACACCAAAGGCAAATAGTGAGGAGCAGTTACATCCAGTGGGTGGTTTTTTTTTTTTCCTGTTTGTTTACTGTTTTGCCCGTCCCATTTTATAAGCTTAAATGGAATGTTTTTCAAGTGTCATGAACGTATTTTGTCTGTCCCATTTTAATTATCACTGAACTAAAATTCTAGAGTCGCTCTTGCAAGTAAGAGAGCTAGTACTCTACAACAAATTAAATTGATTCCACATAAACTTGATCCTTAATCCTTGTCGAAACGGGAGGACATGTTTGCTTCTTTATAATCGTTGATTAAGGGGCAAAATTGACCATGACAATAGTTTATTTAATTCTATTTTCAGAACATAGAGATATCTTGCATGTAGGGCTGTAAATGAACCGAACAGCTCTCGAGCTCGAGTTTTCGGGTTTAGTAAACGAGCCGAGCTCGTTCGACAAAACCTCAACTCGTTAAGGGAGGTTTGGATCGATTAAAAAGGCTAGGTCATTTAGTAAATGACTAAGTTCAGCTCATTAGGATCTTGACTAGCTTGTTAAGGCTCGAGCCGAGTTCAAACTCAAGTTTTTGACTTCTTTAGCCGAGCTCGACAAAGCTTGGCTTGTTTACTGCCCTACTTGCATGTGTGAGATGATTGAACAAGAAGACAATAATCATAGTACATTCATATATGAAAACCAGACCCAATAGAGTAGACCATGTGACTGCGTATAGATCTTCCTTGCTTCTTAGTTTTATACATTATCAATGGTCCTATTTAATTTTTTGAGTTGTTAAAAAGATGAAGTAAATATCAAAATAATGAGACACGCATGTCATGAAGTACTTTAATTTATGAGTTTTGATATATTTTTTACGCTATCTACCATCGCATTAATTACACTTTTTTCACACATGTCATGAACTCCAATGGTTTTTTCAAATATTTTAAACACTATATTTACTATATACTCCCTCTGTTCCATATTGATGGTCCGGTTCAGTCTCCAATGCAAAATTTAAATTGTTAATATCTTTCAATCTATAATGTCTTTAAAGATTTTAAAAACTTTGTATAATAGAATTAATTGAGATCTATCATATAAGATTCATATTGCACATAAAAATCATTGTAGATTAAAAGATATTAACAATTTAAATTTTGCATTGAAAACCGAACCGGACCTTCAATTTAGAACGGAGGGAGTACTATTATTCTTTTTCAATCTTATTGACAATCCGATAGTCTTCAAACGATCGTAATGGATACCATCACTCGCAAAACACTTTTTGGAATACGAAGATTTCTTCGAGATCTTCAAACATGATTTTTCTTCATTCTAAAGACAATCAAGAATCGCCCGAGGAACTAACGTTTTCATTATGGAAACAGAAATGCTACTGGTACAGCAGAAATGGCACAGATAGCGAGTACAGCGTGCGTTTGGGCCGTTTTGGATCCAACAAAAATAATCCAAGCTGTTTATTTTGTTCAATATATTTTGTTTAAGGATTCCATAAAAAATCAGCTCCATCCGATATCGATAAGGGCATTTACGAAACGTCAAAAATTGCTTTAGAAATTTTCATAAGCAATTTTAGATGCTTTGTAAATGCTCTTATCGATATTGAATGGAGCTGATTTTTTACAGAGACCTTAAACAAAATATATTGAACAACATGAGCAGCTCCGATTAATTTTGTGAGACCCAAGACAGGTCCAAACGCACATTGTACCCTCTGTCTGTGCCATTTCTGCTGTACTAGTAGCATTTTTGTTACGAAAATGCTAATGTTGTCCAAATCATCAAGTGTTTCTAAGCTATATCAATGACCAAAGTTGAACATATATACTTTCCCATGTTATGGTCCTCCTCCTCATTTAAACCTGTGTCAACTTTTGTCAACTTACCTAGCTAGATCCTTTGGAGTTGTTAATTTTAATACCATAAACACTTAATTTCTTGGATTCTTCTAGACAAGCAACCCCATCAAAAATATATCCATTTACATGTAACTTTTGGAACTTTCTTTCCATTGGTTGCTTTTTTCATCCTAGCTTTTCTGGTGGGGGAAAAGTTAATTTCCCACAAGGCTGAATCAGAGAGTGGTACCTTTACCTTTTCCTTCTGATCAATCAAAGGTTTTTAACGAACACTCGCACGTAGATACATTTACGTACGTACTTTTGTTTTCTTTTTATTTGTCTCCATCAATAATTCCTTTTCTAAAGTAACCTTGTTCTCCTCAACTTTTTTCGACTTTTTCCTTGTTTTGTTTTTATTCAATTTTTTTTTTCATTTGTTAATTTTGCATTAATTTTTTTTGTGAATAATTGATTCGTCTTAACGTGAGAAATTGAAAAGGTAATTTTTTAAATATATTTATATATATATATATAACAAGAAAAAAAAAACCCAAAAAACTTAAGAGAACAAGGCCTTGTTCTACCTTATAAGCTCGATCTTGATCTTCACACACACAATAGTAGAATTGCTGCGAAGGACCTACATTTATCCTACCTTATACAAAAATAATAGAAATGTGATTATTGATTTATAGTAAAATTAAACAAGATAGCTTGTGATGTTGGTAAAAAGAGTTGGGTTTCCAATTTTAGTAGAGCACTTGTTAACTAAGCAAAATTCATTTTAGACAATTAGGTGAGTAACAAAAATTCATTAAGAGATTAATGTAACTTGTCTCAAGTGGGAATGACGGAGATTGACCTCCATTCCAGCTCAAAGATGTAAACAATTGTTTGTTTTTCCCAACAAAAAAAGAAAGAAGATATATATGTAAACAATTGTCAATATATAATTCTTAAGGATGTGTTCTACTAACTAAAATACTTATTTGAAACTTATTTTTTAAATTAAAGGTAATGTATTATGAGATAATAACTTGTTTCGTAAAATAAAAAGAAATACATAAAAAACAAGAACACAACAAATCAATGAGGCCCAAAGTGTGGTATTAATTTGAGTTTGGACACTTCAGTTCTGTACTCCCTCTGTCCCATTTTAAAATCTCCCTACATAAGGTCATGTCATTTTGACTTTCAAAAAAAATCGTATTTTTCATAATTTTTTTGGAATTTTTTTGGTACCATTTTGAAGTACTCATCGACATCTTTTGAATGATGCAAAACAAAATTAAAAATTAATTATGAAAGTACTTTATTTTTCAAAGTCAAAATTACGCAGTTACCTGTTGAAAGCATTTAAATTGGAATGGATTGAGTAAAAAAGAGGACTTGGGGTATGTTAACTTTTAGTAGCCAATTAACCACAGAATCGTGCGCCGCCACCACCGCAGTTATCGGAGCCGGAACTTGAGGGCCCGTGTCCGAGGTCCTTAGACTTCAACTGGGTTCAGCTTGCCGAAGTGAATATCGAGAGCAAAAGCAAGAATTAACAGGTACGTGCTAATGTGCTATTGAAAGATAACGTGACCAATAATGCTTTCTGGTGTGTGTTACTATGTTTTGTACAGTATTATTTTTTAATAATATGAAAACTTTTATTTCTTGATAAAAAAAAAAAAGATAATGTGACCTATGCTATGTAACATCGAGAGATCAGCAGTGCTTCTGCTCTCAAATTTATGTCGGTGTTCGATCCCTCGAAAAATGTAATCCACACTCTCGATCCTCGTTCTCCCAAATTTTATTGGCTTGAAATGCATGCGTTTCAAAAGTACTTTCACACTCATACTTGCACTTTCAACTTCTGCACACGAATTAAGAGATCAAAAAGTCTAGAAAAATAACTTTAAAACATCACTCTAGACGCGATTACGTTCAGCACTGGTTGATGCATGTGTACACACACAAGGTGCATCGAACGATTTCAGATGCAATTGTGACTGGAGTCATGTTCTAAGGTTGTGTTGGTAACTTTCCTCTTGTGTGACCACTAGTTACATAATTCTTCAAAATATCTTCTCTCAATTCTCGTTTTCTCGAAATTTAGTAAATTAGGTTATTTTTTACATACGTTTTCATGCTCTCACTCACGTAAGTGAATAGCCT
>BPLS01000188.1:77711-100485 GCA_019656275.1 Rhododendron kiyosumense
ATATATATATATATAAAAAACAAGAAAAAAAAAACCCAAAAAACTTAAGAGAACAAGGCTTTGTTCTACCTTATAAGCTCGATCTATTGATCTTCACACACACACAATAGTAGAATTGCTGCAAAGGACCTACATTTATCCTACCTTGTACGAAAATAATAGAAATGTGATTATGGACTTATAGTAAAATTAAACAAGATAGCTTGTGATGTTGGTAAAAAGAGTTGGGTTTCCAATTATAGTAGAGCACTTGTTAACTAAGCAAAATTCATTTTAGACAATTAGGTGAGTAACAAAAATTCATTAAGAGATTAATGAAACTTGTCTCAAGTGGGAATGACGGAGATTCACCTCCATTCCAGCCAAAGATGTAAACAATATATTGTTTGCTGATCCCAACAAAAAAAGAAGAAGATATATATGTAAACAATTGTCAATACTCCATAATTCTTAAGGGTGTGTTTCATTAACTAAAATACTTATTTGAAACTTATTTTTTAAATAAAAGGTAATGTATTATGAGATAATAACTTGTTTCGTAAAATAAAAAGAAATACTTAAAAAACAAGAACACAACAAATCAATGAGGCCAAAGTGTGGTATTAAGGCTTGTTCTCCTAAATAAGCCACTGGCTTTCCCGCAAAAAATGAGCCAAACAAACCCACAAAAAAACAAAAATAAGCCAATAAGCCACTTGTTTCGTCTTTATTAAAAAAAATTGGATTTCGGTCAAAAAATTTTACTTTTTAGATTCCTCTCGTCGTAAGGATGCAATAATCTCCAAAAAATTGACAATAAGCCAAGTGATGCGAAATTTTTTTGAATAAGGACAAAAAATAAGCCAAAGTGGTTTATTTATCCGAACACCCTTTGAGTTTGGACACTCCAATTCTGTACTCCCTCTGTCCCATTTTAAAATCTCCCTACATAAAGTCGTGTCATTTTGACTTTCAAAAAAATCATATTTTTCATAAATTTTTTTTGGAATTTTTTTGCACCGTTTTGAAGTACTCATCGACATCTTTTGAATGATGCAAAACAAAATTAATTATGAAAGTACTTTATTTTTCAAGGCCAAAATTACACAGTCACCCGTTGAGAGCATTTAAATTAGAATGGATGGCGTAAAAAAGAGGACTTGGGGTTTGTTAACTTTTAGTAGCCAATTAACCACAGAATCGTGCGCCGCCACCACCGCAGTTATCGGAGCCGGAACTTGAGGGCCCGTGTCCGAGGTCCTTAGACTTCAACTGGGTTCAGCTTGCCGAAGTGATCGAATATCGAGAGCAAAAGCAAGAATTAACCGGTACGTGCTAATGTGCCATTGAAAGATAACGTGATCTATAATACTTTCTGGTGTGTTACTACATAATTTCTGTTATGTATCATTTTTTAATAATATGAAAATTTTTCTTTGTTGATAAAAGAGAAAAGATAACGTGACCTATGCTACGTAACGTGAGAGATCGGCAGTGCTCCCGCTCTCAAATTTGTGTCAGTGTTCGATCCCTCGACAAATGTAATCCACACTCTCGATCCTCGTTCTCCCAAATTTTATTGGCTTGGAATGCATGCGTTTCAAAAGTACTTTCACACTCATGCTTGCACTCCCAACTTCTGCACACGAATTATGAGTTTTAAAAGTCTAGAAAAATAACTTTAAAACATCAATCTAGACGCGATTATGTTCAGCACCGGTCGATACATGTGTACACACACAGGGTGTATCGAATGACTTTAGACGCAATTGTGACTGGAGTCATGTTCTAAGGTTTTGTTGGTAACTTTCCTCTTGTGTGACCACTAGTCACATAATTCTTCAAAATCTCTTTTTTCAATTCTCGTTTTCGCGAAATTTAGTAAATTGGGTTCTTTTTTACATACTCCCTCCGTTTCAGTTTGTTTGTCCACTTTTTGACTTTTTGAAAGCTCTTGACCTCTCAAAGAATTGGCTATAATTTTCAATTCGTAATGTTTTTAATATGCAATATGGATCTTGTTTGATAGATCTCAATTAGTTTTATTATACAAAATCTTCAAAATGAAAAATATATTATTAAATGTAAGATATAAGTATATTTTTGAAAGACACGTATTTCGACAATAAGACAAACAAATCGGAACGGAGGGAGTACGTTTTTACGCTCTCACGCACGTACGTGAATTGCCTAAGTTAGGTGGGGGGCGCTCCGTACTCCGCCGAGCCGAAGAAGGAAAAAGGAAGATGGAACATATTCTAGGGGGGCACCCCTCCTTCCTGATGTTGACGCAACGGTTGAGGCGCCCGAGAAAGTCGTGATGGGAGTGGTAGGGCGGTGAGATACTGATAATTGTGGTGGTGGTAGTGGTGGACCCCATCGTGCATCCTCTTGATTCTTATTACGCGTGCACCCCAAACCAAACAAACAAGGAATCAACCACCGCCGTCCGATTCCCTCTCAATCTGATTGATGATCTCATTCTCACCCTCGTTAATTTCGTTCACACGACGTGGACCGCACAGAGTCACCACCTCAGTGCTTTCACACGTCACCATTTTTCTCCCATCCGTCCAAGTTTCCAACTATATTCCTACCCTTTGTTTTTTTTATAATCGTCGGGTCAGTTTGTGTACCTCGACTAATTCTGAATATATGAAAGTATAACGACTCGGTAAGCCTCTAGTTGTTTCAAACTTTGAAATTTTTAACTTCCGTAAAATTCGAACATGCAATCTTATAAAAAGAGATTAACATTGATATATACTTTTTCATACTCTTGGTCAGGCTTATATATACTCTTTCCCTAGTTCAGAATATTCAGATATAGACTGGACGAGTACATGTTTATATGAGTATTGTTAAAGTATCCAACTCCAAATCAATTGGCAAAGAGTGGAGACTCTGCCCAGGATCATATGCTAGTTTTGGAGGAGATAATTAACCAATGTGAGACAAATCCCAACACTCCCCCGCATGTGCGACCCCTAACTTGCACGTGGAGAGGTAAACAAAGGATCCGGAACACACGAATCACAATGAAATAAAGTGCAACTATGGCACAAACAAAGGGAAAAAGCCTCCGAAAGCCTAGCTCTGATACCATGTTAAAGCATCCAACTCCAAACCAATTGGCAAAAAGTAAAGGGACTGCCCAGGCTCATATACTAGTTTTGGAGGAGATAATTAACTAATATGGGACAAATCCCAACAAGTATAAGAGCATCTCTAATTAATGGGTCTGGTAACTAGTGTTTTAGTGGTTCGTATTAAGAAAATTAACAAATAAAAATGCATTTTAGTCTTCCGATGCGTAATTAGTTTGTGAATTATTTTGAAGTTTGTTAGAATGGGTTCTAAGTTCGGCGTAGTTACCAAACAATAAAGTGGGTGTTATCTACTTAAATTCAAATTCAGCCAATGAAAAGAGAGGTAGCCGTTGGTTTAACATTTAAAAGAGGTTTTAGAATATATGTTTAAAAAAAATCACATTATTAACAAACCCGTTGAAGTACTCACGTTAAATTACTTATGTCTGAACGCACGCTTATCCGATTTGCTTTTATCTTAATGCACATTCCAACAAATATTTTAACACACAAATGTAAAGATTGTCATGGGAGATGCACTCCAATAGTACAAGTACATGGTCAAAGAATTGAAATCATAGAGATTAATCGCAGCCGTTGGTTTAAATCCACAAGATTTTACTTTGGGACCCACTAAATCTCAGATGAAGTTGACGTCCACTGATGGAATTTTGTGCTCTAGGTAGGGAATCGATCCTTTCAGGACACATGCACCACCCCTTCTAGTTATGAGAGTTTTCGATGGAGTATTTTTTTTGGCCAATAAGCCTCCTCTCATATGGGCCAAAAACTACATGGGTTGTTTTAATTTCTGAACGCAGAATCGGAAAACAATTAACTAAGCCAATAATCCATCCAACAAATAAGCCAATTAAAGTTTACTTGGCATATGGGGTGATTAAGCCATTTATTAGGCTAATTTTTAACCAAACCTAGCCTTACATTCTATGTTAGCAATCAGAGCCGGCCCAACCCTAAGGCCCAAGAGGGCCTTGGTTATCCCAAAAAAATGACATTTATGTAATATGATGGACAAATGTGAATACTTTCATAAAATGTAAAAAAATGCATTTCAACCCTTTGATCAAACAAATTTAAGCCGTTGCAACAACTTATCCATACACCCTTCTGTTTTATAATAGAGGAGATGTTCTTAGAGACTACCCAGTAGAGCAGTACTACTAGAGGATGGAATTGGAAAAGCAGATTGGCGTTACAATTAATTACATTTATTCAGCTTGAACCTTTTAAAGAAGGATATGAACCCTAACTTAAGAAATAAGATTGGAATATCTCTTCCGAAAGTGTCGTCTGACTCATCTTATAAAACCAGTAGCTAACATATTCAGAGGGTGCTGCGCTCACCGCTCTGTTTCACCTCTTTAACATCTCACCGTCCGTCTTTGCAGTCAATTGTCAGCTGTGTTTCACCTAAACTCTTCCTTGTTGTAAGGGTTTTTTTAAAAACGGACTTGGTTTGAACAAGGGCATAAAGTTGGGGAGGAGGTTGCACCATTAGCTAGGAGTTTCAACAGTACGAGCATTGATGTGGAATCTGGTGGCAACAACACGGTATGCAAACATCACTTGAAGTGTCAAAGCACAAATAGTCAAATACTCTGTTTC
This sequence comes from Rhododendron kiyosumense, assembly GCA_019656275.1. Classification (NCBI taxonomy): domain Eukaryota; kingdom Viridiplantae; phylum Streptophyta; class Magnoliopsida; order Ericales; family Ericaceae; genus Rhododendron; species Rhododendron kiyosumense. The sequence goes on from BPLS01000188.1 coordinate 82,406, forward strand.
TCCACCTTAGGGCCCGTTTGGATGTAGGTAAAAAATTTGGGGTAAAAAATATGAAGGGGAGATAAGATAGTATGGGGCATTAATTTTGATGGTTTATGGAGGGGGGATAAAATTTGACTTTGTTTGGATGGTTTATAGAATTGGGGGATAAGAAGGAGGCGGGGGGGCTGCTCCCCCCCTTGCAGCTCCCTTTGCTGCTTCCCGGCCTTTCCGGGCCCACTCCGGTCTCGCTCCGATGATCGGAAACATTCATTTTGTAGAGCTCGTCAAGTAGAACAACCATATCAAAAATCAGCTTGATTGGATATCATTAAGTACCTGATCGGAGACCATATAACTCTCGGCCCATGGGTTACAATGGTTTTGATCCAGTGTTTCGGATCCATTCTTTTTAAGATAAAAAGGTTCCGATCAAGTACTTAATGATATCCAATCAAGCTGATTTTTCTCATGGTTGTTCTACTCGACGAGCTCTACAAAATGAACGTTTCCGATCATCGGAGCGAGACCGGAGTGGGCCCGGAAAGGCCGGGCAGCAGCAAGGGGAGCTGCAAGGGGGGAGCAGCCCCCCCGCCTCCGGATAAGAAGGGGTGAATGATGGAAAAAACTGTCAAATGACTATTTTGTCCATATGTAATGTTAAATTTATTATGTAATAAAATAAGTATATTAAATTCAAAAATTAACATTACCCACCGGCCACCACTGCCTACATCTACCGTACTATTACCCACCCCTTTCTTTTTTGTTTTATTTATTACAGTGTTTCTCGTCTTCCCCATGAAACCGAAGGGTTTCAGAGACTCCGGCAACGGCAATAACAGGTACCTCTTCTCTCCTCCCCTCTCCTTCTCTCTCTCTCTCTCCCTCCCCCCTCCCTCTCTGTCCAGTCATCTCTCTCTCTCTCTCTCTCTCTCTCTCTCTCTCTCTCTTTGTTTTTCTAAAAAAATGAAAAAATAGGAATAGTTGCAGAGATGGAGGGGAGGGGGCTAAGGAGGGGCATAATCGTCCATTTTCCTCCATCCACAGCCGGATAATTTTTGGGCAGGCTGGGGGGTGCCCAAAAGTTATCCCCCTCAACCCCTCCACAGCCGGATAAGTTTTGAGGGGGGAAAAATAATCCGGGAGCAATTTTGGGCTTCCAAACGGTGGATATGGGACTTATCCCCCTTTATCAGGGGTGAAAAGAAATCCGGGAGCCTATATCCCCCGTCCAAACGGTGGATATGTGAGAAAAAACTCTTTGGGAAAAATACCCCCTTTTAACTTTAAAAACCTCTAAGTATACCTTTAACCCAAACTAAGTTGAAAACGCACATTGCCATGACAATAAACGGGGCAGTTCTGGAGACACAAAAAAAAAAAAAAAAACTTAAAAAGATACCTCATAGTTTCCAATAAAAACTGTTCAAATCAAGCATGTCACGGTCATTTCTTTTTTGCTAATTTCTCGCGCGCACCCTTAAAATCACATTCTGCACACATTGAACGGTTCGGATCATAAAAATTTGATCGAAAACTATGAGATTAAGATTTGGGGTGTTTTTTTGGATGTCTCTTGAACCGCCCGGACAATAAATGTACAAAGACAAAATGAAGTACGTGCATGTTCCCTTGTCCTTCCTCTCACTCTCTGTAACGGCCAGCCCGTTCCCCAGCTCCATCTGCACCACCTAGCCCCTACCCACCCAGCTCTCGTATATGCATCCACATGGGCCTTGTTTAAACCTTGCAAAACCATGGTTTGGAGTAACTGTGATATCCCGTCTGACGACTGGATAGCCTTGCTGCGATCAAATCAATTTCTTATTTTGGGGTGCCCTGCTTACCATCAGTTCATACCTCGTATGGAGAAGGAAAGTTTGTGTGTCTCTTATTGAGGTTTGAAAACTAAATTCGCTACTGTTGGTCATCCATTATTTTCCCCAACTGTTGAGGTGATAAAAGGCAGTTCTTTCACTTGAAACAAGCATATGTGACCATATAATATGTCTTGTAATTTGAGGGCATAGAGATAAAAGGCGGTTTTTTCGTTGTTGGTTATTCCGGCAACTTCAATGGTGGTTTATATCTGAACTAGACAGTAAAATGTTTCAGGATATGAATGTTGTGGAACTGAAGGCAACCACCAGTATATTCAAAGAGGATGTGAAGGGAAGCTCTTCAAACCCTCCGAAGGATGAGGTTAATAGATACGGCGGTAGCCACAAAGCCATCAGTAACAAATATGCTGCCATTAGGGAACAGAGTAAACAAGCATCTAAAATCAAGCCCGTAGACAACATTGCCTCCAATAAAGTCTCCTTGCTAGAAGCAGAGAATTCTCAATCTCGAGACGCAACTGGAGTCCCATCTTCTGGTTTAGCTATGAAATGGGCATTCTGTGAAATCAGGTTTCCAGAGTTTCAAGGCAAAAGGTGGAGGCCAAGAAATTCACTCCCCTGCGCCAACTTCAAGATAATGTGCTTCTCTCTCGTGCTTCATCGCAATCTTTTACACTTCTTGATCGTGTTTCTTCATCGCAATCTCTTGATGAAATATTTCGTGGGAATGATAGCGACGAAGATGAAGATGGAACTGAAATCGGGAGGTCAGGGGCCTAAGCATGATAATCGGTTATGTCTTGTTGTAAAGATTGGGAATGGGACTTTTAATCCCCCCAAGATGTACAGGTCACGTGAACGGTTGACGGAAGATCTTCTGGATCATTTTGGCAGTTGATTCTGCTGATCTAGCTTTAGCCTTTGGGGGATTTCTTCATTTTCCTCTGGAAACTGTACATTGATAAACTAAAATTGACTGAAAAATTTATACCGTGGTCTACGCATTTATCTTCCATTTCTCATCTTTTTTTTCCCCCAATTCTAAAAATTACTTCCTCCGTCCCTTTTTTAGAGTCCAGTATTTCATTTTGGGTTGTCCCTTAATAAGTGTCCATTTTGCAAAGTTAGTAGATAAAAGTTGGTACATTGTCTATTTTGTCCCTAAAAGTAGATTCCATTTTGAAAAGTTAGTGAGTAAAAGTGTAATGATGATGGGTAAGTAGGAAAAGTGGAGGAAAAAGTTGATGTGAAAGATATAATGATGATGTCTTTTTAATAAGTTGGAATTACGAAACAGGACACTTAAAAAGGGACGGAGAGAGTACATAATTTGGTGTAATAATTGTAGTGGGTTGAACTGGATATGGTTTGGGCCGCATGGAATGGGCTGAGCCCAACTTGTCGAAAGGCGAAGGACTGCAGAGCCTAACGCGGGCGGACCAACTGTTTTTTTTTTCCAACAAATAAGATAATCCCATATATATATACTAGTGCTAGTCCGTGCTTACGGCACTACGTATTTCTGTTGGAAAGAGATGACAGTTGTGTAATTTAGGTGAAAACTATAGGCATTTAACCGGAAAATGGGAGGATGCATTACAGCCTGTGGATCAAATGAATCTAAGCCGTTCTAACAACTTATCCCCACACCTTTCTGTTTTATACTCCCTCCGTACCTTTTTTAGAGTCCGGTATTCCATTTTGGGTTGTCCCTTAATAACTATCCATTTTGTAAAGTTAGTAGGTAAAAGTTGGTGTATTGTCTATTTTGTCCCTAAAAGTAGATTTCATTTTGAAAAGTTAGTAAGTAAAAGTGTAATGATGATGGGTAAGTAGGAAAAGTGGAGGAAAAAATTGATGTGAAAGATATAATAATGATGTCTTTTTAATAAGTTGGAATTACGAAACAGGACACTTAAAAAGAGACGGAGGGAGTAATAGAGATATAAATATCAAAACAAGTACAAATACAACAAAACCAAAAACAATACGTTTAGCTCTGATGTCGTATCAACTGTTATTTGTTGGACATTCCGGTAACAAATGAATTTCTCATGGTTTGATCGGCTTAAGGGCCGGGGGCCGCCAAGTTTAGCTCTGATGTCGGATCAACTGTTATTTGTTGGGCATTCCGGTAACAAATGAATTTCTCATGGTTTGATAGGTGGATGGCTTAAGGGCCGGGGGCCGCCAAATTGACACGTCAGCACAGCGTAGGTAGTGGTATTGCACTTCTCATGGTATGATAGGTGTATGGCGAAAGGCCGGGGGCCGCCAAACTGACATCCGCACGGCATAGGTAGTGGTATTGCTCGGCCACGCAGAAGCCAACTACATGGATAGGTTGAATCGTTATGCACGACTTTATTTGGGGAAATGATTACTAGTGATGTCACGAGGGCATGTGCTTATACGGAGTCCAAGTACAATTTCTCTATAATTGGTACAATAGAAATCCCAGAAACGTGCGTCATTTCTTGCTATCTAAGCATTGCATGTTTCCCTCCTCAAGTGAGAATTGACTTGGGCATTGGAGCGCTCTCAGGCTAGAATACAACCGGCACGCACTAAACTGGTTATCTGTTTTACAGCGTTACTGAGTGGAAGAGTGAGCTTGGTCACCATCCGATTAGAGGGACCTGTGAGGAGGAATATTTGCCCTAACCCACTATAATTTATTTCAGTATGAAAAGGATCAAAGAATGGGTGAATACTGAATAGCCAGTCAAATTCTCCATAGTTCTTCAGTGAAAGTATAATTCAACTGTTCTTCAGTGTTTCTAAAAGCCAAAAAGAAGGCATAAGGGCACCAACAATTGGTAATTTCACACGTGCTCTTAAATGTTTCTTCAAGCCCAAAAATAAAAACGAAGAAAATAAAATCATTCTTCACTGAGAGACCGAGAGACCACATATTTGGCTATTTGGTAGAATCAGCAGCTTCAGCGGTTTTAACATTTATTGGGCATTGAGAGACGTATGGCTTTAGCTGCATAATTGCAAGGAACAACATGATTCATCTATACAAACAGAATAAAAGCATACTCAAGTACTCTGAGAAGAGATCAACTAGAAGCTTGCACAAAAACATCAGAAAAGAGCATTTTGAACCGCTGCAAACGAAATCATAATCTTGATAAAAGCAAATCAGGAGGCCACAGTTGAACAAGTGAGAAAGTATAGTCTTCTTCCACCTTATATTTCAGAATAAAAAATAATAATTCAAGGTGCAACCATTTCATTAAAATACGAAAGCTGCCACAATTGTGATTGTTAAGTTTTCCCACAACGGGAAATCAATGTGTTTTTTCTTACAGATTAGAAGCATGGAACGAATTGCACTATCTAACTGGTCACGCAAAACTCACGATAACAAGTTTTAGCAACATAGCCTTCTTTCCCTATCCCTGACGCATCTAACACCACAAATTGGGACCAAGGATTGTTAAATGTGAGTTAAGCAAGAAAAGTTTTTTTGACAGTTCGAAAGTATAATCTCAAGGATAGCTCCAGTTTCACAAGAGCACTCTTATGCTAGAGTGTGAACCATATCGACAGAGAGAGATGATATACTTTGAGAGATGCAGTGAACTTAAACTCGGATCATCACCTTTACATGATCTCTGACATTCTTTTATTGAAAGATTGTGTTTTTTGTCCAAGCTATCTAGACCAGTCACCTATCGTCTGAATCCAACAACCTTCACCACCTATGTTTGACTTCTAGATGAATAAAAGTTCAACAACAATTAGGAGAGTGACAGATGGGCTACCTCGCTCTTGGTGAACAAAATTGCGTGTGCTAAGTGATTTAGTGAGCTTGGAGCTATGAGTCTCGATGACGTTAAGGATGCTTTTACCTTTTTCTGCTTTTAGATACAAGAAATCCATGATCTTAATGCTTGATCTATCAAAATGTCACTTCAGCAAATAACAGTCACAAGCGTCACAGAAACAATCACTTCAATCCAAGTTCCAATGGAAACAACCCATATCTAAAACCAAAGCACTAACAAGCAGTCCAGGTGCTGATACAATCTTAACTTTCAGACAAAGGATGACCAACAGACCAAGAGTCAAAACAACTAACTAGCAAAGCAACTAAAAACTGTGGGGAAGTAGATTTCACAAACAATGTCTCATGAGCAGGAATCTAAAAAACACGAATGTCAAGCTTATATTGTGCACCAAGCGTAGAAGTACTTGTGCACCATGTGAAGCTGCAGTAGATGCAAACTATCCAATTCCTTGAACTTTTTAAGTATATTTAATCTCGTGGAGAATTGGCTCAAAATGATAGGACAAAGTTTTTGGGCTTCTAGAAGCTATGGGTAACCAGTCTTCAGTTGCTGAGCATTGAGGAGATGCAGACTGCAGAGCATTGAAGGTCGCTTGAAATGGTGCCTTATCATATCAGAGCCATAGCAAATAGGCTCCCCTCTTGCCTATATAACTATTGTACTCCTCTTGTATAGTTTGGGGCTTGCATAAAATGAGTTGAGAGAACAATTGCAGAGTGTTAGCAAGGTTGAGTGTGATTGTAAATCCTCCCTACAAATAGTGAATCCATTGCCCCCATGGATGTACCTGATTTTGGGGAACCACATAACTCCCCTTCACTCTGTTTGATTTGATTCGCATGTGTGTTTGGTTTGCTGATCCTCGTTGCACAACAAATCAATCATATAAATCATTTACATGGCTCGGAAAAGAGTACCTTGAAGTCAGTTAAATCAGGGACAACATAATTTGGCAGCTTCTCATTCACCACAACATACCCACCTGCCAAGTATGAAAATCCAAACTATAAGCAACTACATGAGAAGTAATAAGAGTAAAAATTAAACCATTCCCCAAGAATCAGAACTAGAGCTACAAAGGAACCGAGCCGTTCTCAAACTGTTCGAGGCTCAGTTTAATAAAGACACGTTCAAAATTGATTCATCTATTAAACGAGCCAAACCTTAGCCTCACTTGTAACTTGTTAGCTCCTTTAATAAATGGACCAAGCCCATGCAAGATAGTATTCGGCTCACAAACCTGGAGTATGTGTCTATTGTACAACAACAACAACATAACATAACCATCTAGTCCCCAATCAATGGGGGTATGGGCGGAAATGATTGGAGACAGACCTAACCTTTGGCAATATATGCACAAAGTGGCTGCTCTCAGAATACCACTGAAACAGTGGCCCCCCTAAACCTCCAAGAACCGAGGAGCTACAGGGACATTTTGTTGTAGAATTGTGCCCCCAAATCAAAGCCAAATGCCATCAGAGAGGCCAGGCTTAGAGACCCAAATCAATTTCTGTGCACATTACCATGCTTCTTTCATTGATATTCCAAAGCAATGCATATGATCACAAATTTCAGTATGTGTATATTGTATAGAATGAAAATTTCATGCATGGACTTAAATGTGCATAAACTTATATAACTTGAATATGTGTAAACTTTGACATGTACTATAAACTTGTACTCCCACCGTCCTATATTACTGGTCATGTATTCATTTTTGGGATGTCCCACAATGTTTGTCCTCCTTAAAAAGTCAAACCAAAAAGTACATAAACTACCCCCTGATTAATGATTGAAAATTGTTCCCAATAAAGGGAACAGGGCGGTTCCCCCTCAAAAGTTCCCAATTGAATTTTGATGATCTAAGCCGTTCAATGTAATCAGAACGTGATTTTAAAGGTACTCACGAAAAATCAGCAGAAAAAATGACAGGAAGGGCTACATCCGAATAGTTTTTTTATTGAACTTTATTGAACAATTCAATAAAAAACTGCTCAAATCAAGCCCTTCTTGGTTATTTTTTTTGCCAATTTCTCGCAGGTACCCTTAAAATCTCGTTCTGAACACATTGAGCGGCTCGGATCATCAAAATTTGATTGGGAACTATGAGATTAAGATTTGGGGGGTTTTTTTAGGGGTTCCCGGAACCGCTCCGTAAAGAGAATAATGGGTAATATTAGAAATCTAATCAAAGTTTTTTAGGAGACATAGATTATGTCTTAATGCATGTCCCCTTAAAAAGTTGGATTCCCCAAACATGGCAAGTAATTTAGGATGGAGGGAGTATATGTATGTTCTTTATAATCTTGTATGAGTAAGTATGCGAGCATAAATACATGATTTTTTGCTCGTTAATACTTGGGAACAAACTTGAGCTCACTCAAGCACCCAGCTCGGCTCATAAAAAGTTAGCTAAAACATAACAAATGAACCTAAACATTCTGAAACTCAGTTTGCCCTAACCAGCACACTTGCTAATAGATCCCGGCTAAACACCATTTTTTGAGACTATAATGTAAGTGAGCAACCAACCTTTCCGTGTATGGAAACCAGTAGGCTTGCAGTTCTTCCCTTTGTAATAATCCCGTGGGCCCCGCTTGGAAGATAGAATGTCAAGTGATGATGTTCTCTTTCTTCTCCACGACCTTCCTAAACCTAAGAGTAGTCCCAAAGGCATCTTGTTTTTCCTATACTTGGATTTGCTCCCAACCTGTCAATTCATAGATTGTAGTGCAATTCATTAACACAGGTGAAAGAATTAGGTTTCCAAATTCTTAACTAAAGCCGCTTTGGATTGAGGGACTTGATGAGAAAATAAAATAAAGGATTTGAGTTTCTTTCCATATGCACTTGGATTTAGTAATTTGGTGAGAAAAATACATAATTTATATTTTCCCGAACCTTCCCCTTTCTCACGACATTTCCTCAAAATGGGTGAGAAATGGCTCCCTTTCTTATCACATGATTCACACCCTTTCTCACAATCCAAAAGGGCTTAAATCAGGTTTTACTGAATCAAACCACAATAAAAAAAACTGGAATAATTCGTAATAACTATTCTGCATTATTGGGAACAAATTACCCAAATCAAACAGCTCTATCATCATGATGAGGCAATGTGCAACAGCTATGATGGCTAATGACTTGGAAGCAATTCATATATGTTTGTATAAGTGTTCTATAACTCGCTAGGCAGTAGTCAGGCGGCCGGCAACCTTCCACCTCCAAGGCCGAGTACTCGCCAAGTACTACTGCCTAGCGAGTTATAGAACATTGATACATACATATATGAATTGCTTCCAAGTCATTAAAATGGCCATCATAGCTGTTGCACATTGCTTCATCATGATAATAGAGCTGTTTGAGCAAAATGAAGCATCATATGAAGAATCGGTTAATCAAAACCCTAATTTCCAGAAACGTATGACCTAAACTCCCAACACAGGTATAGAACTAAACATACATCGCCAAACATTCATAAGGAATCAACATTTTACATCAAAACACCGCAAGATCTCAAGAAATTGCACATCAAAAAGGGTAAAAATCGAACCTTTAGGTAACAAATTAAAGCGCAGAGCCCACAATCACTAGTTAATAATAATCCAGCAAAAATACTCAACACACGTAATCGAGAAATAAAAGCAAATCAAAACCCTAACTAGCTATGCTCAGCAAAAAGATTCAAACTTGCCTCTCACGAATCAATTGCCTTTTTCTCTCTCATTTACCCTCTCTGAAAACAAGGAGCGATCGAAACTTTGCAACGTTGAGAGGTGGACGGGTATATATAGCGGGTGGGGGACGGCCACGGGAGTGAATCGGACGGCTGTTGTCCATTATCCGTGTGCTTTTCCAGTACCGTATCGAAGTCGGGCGTTGAACTTGGATCGATGGGCGATGAACTTGGGTCGCGTCAATTTCATGTTCAACTCGAACCCAACCCATTTAGAATTTGTGTTTCTAGAGTCGTGTCATTTTTGTGCTTCGTGTCAGAAATATTCAATCATAACCCGCTAACTTTGTATTCGGTTCGTGTCATGTTATCGTATTTCGTGTTCATTGCCCAGCTCTAGTTACGGGATTTCAAGAGTAAAACAACTCGAGCTGTGCTATGTGCACAGAGACCTTAGGGTGTTTTGTTGACGCCTCTAACGGTATCGAACGAAGCTCATTTTTTACAGAGATCTTACACGACATATTTTGAACAAAATGAGCGGTTCCGATCATCTTTTTGCGACCCGAGGTGGGAGAAAAAGCTTGCTGTGCACAGCCTGCTGTGCACGAGGCTTTACTAAAACAACTCTTGTGCAGAATAGGTTTTTTAATTCAAACCCATATTAAACCCATTTTTAACATATCTAAACACATGTAAATATGAGTTGAAACCATATCAACCCATTATGTAATGTGGACAGGTTGGATTGAGTTACAAATGGGTGGATTGGACGGGTTAGAAAAAAATGAGTTGAGATTGCCACCTCTAATAACAACATAATCAAAATCCATTATTTCTAACATACGGCCTAAAACAACATGGTTGTTTTTTTATTTTTGGACGCAGAATTGAAAAACAATTAACTACGCTAACAATCCATCCAATTGATTATAATACATTGTGGATGCTCTAATAAGAACAAAAACAACAAAAAACAGTTCTGAGTTCTAACAGCATCCGCATCAAGCTCTTTAAATTTTGGACCAAATTACACTTTAAAAACCTACTTTATTACTTTAGCTACTCATTTTTAAAATGTCTACTGCATCAGACTCTCTATATTAAAACTCTTCCATTAAAAATATTGTTTACTCTCACTCTTTTCTCAATTAATTTTTTTTCGCCAAGAGCCTTGTTTGGGGCACAGCAAATGAGCAACAATTTGATGATTTTTGCGGGACCCATTACGGATTCAACAAAGTTTATTTAAATTGCAAGTCATTCTTAAAATGCTATTTTATGGGTTCTAGAAAAAAAAAAGGTTCAATCCCATAACGGTAAAGGCTACTTCAAAATTCGTAAGGTGCCCTATGAATGCTAAAACAACCTTTACCGATATCGGTTTGTGCTAAATTTTTTTCAGAAATCCGTAGAAAAATATTTTAAGAATGATTTGTGATTTGAATCATTTTTGTAGGACCTATAATGGGCCCGACAACAATAAAAAAATTCAAGCTTTTCTTGCCGGTACCAAGCCGGCCCTATCTTTGGAGGTGTGGCAGCTCAATTTTTGAACAAAGTTTAAAATGAAAACATTAAATAAATGTTTAACCGGTGAATAGTTCCTCGTGGAAGAAAAAGAGCAACTGTACCAATGCTACTTTGAAGGCAAGCAAAGGAGAGGCTGATGAAGGGGCTTTTGATGGGTTTAGCTCTCTACTTTAGTCCAAAAGTTAATTTGTTGATAGAGATGTGGATGCCCTAAAGTTGAGCAATTTTGATGGTGGGCGAGTGAACTCACAAAATTACTCGTTGCGTGGCCCGTGAAGGATGCGGGCTATCTAAGCCGTTAGATAGAGAGTTTATTACTGTCCAAAGTTACCTTTAAGCAATGGGCCATAACTATGACGATCGAATTTGGTGTTGCCAGTGGCCTACTAATTGTCCAACGTTATTCTCCAAAAAGTGAAAAGTATTATCGAGCAAAGGCCAAATTTAGCAAAAATACGTCATTTGTTTGTTTTGCTTGTATTCAATTTTTTCTGCATTCGTTAGTTTTGCATTAAATTCTTATGAATTATTAATCAGTCTCAACTATAAAAATCAGAAAAGTAAAAAATAATTGAATCCGACTCTCTGCAATTGTACTGCGGAGGAGAATTTAGAAGATTTGAGAGGGTCCTACGTTATTCTAGAATGGTGGATAACTCTGTAATCTGAGTTATGGAGAAAGTTCTGGACTAAAAATATTCTAGGAAGTTTAATGCAGTAGATGAACCTAAAGACCGTGGGAAAAAAAAGATGAAACTAAAGAGTTCAAGAGTGTGAAGAGTCAACGCCTAACTCTCCACATGTCTATAATCTTATTGGAGAATAGTTTATAAGATTTATGAAGGTTTTACATTATTCTAGAGACTAGAATGGTGGACAACTCTTTTAGAATCATCTGAAATATGGAGAAAGTTTTGGAATAAGAATGTTATTGAAAGTTTAATGCAGTGGATGACCCTAAAGAGTTCAGGAGAGTTTCAAAAGATCATAGAAAAAATCCAATATATACTAGACTTATGTGGAGAGTTATAATATTATGAAGAAGAAAAAAGATAGTTTTTGAGAGGATTCCAAAAGAACAAACATGAATCATTAGATCAAAATAATCCTAGCCGTACCTTGAGGAGGTAAATGACTATAAAAAGGTAAAGAAACCTTATTTAGGAGGCCGCATGTGGGAGCACGCACTTGTGAGAACACGTCTTTTAAAGATGTGTTAGGAGGTAAGTGTAATTGGGAGAGTGCATTTTAAGTGTGTCAATCGTTGGAGTGCGCCAAGAGTAGTTTGTAAGAATCCAGCGTGAAGAAGTAGTCCATTGTTCGTGAGTGATGTTTTTAAATGTGGGTAAATAATAAATTTTTACTACTTTTTAGATCTTAATCGCCGTGATGAAGCCATAATCTACAAAATCGATGCAAAATTAATAAATGCAAAAAAAAATTTGAATAAAAAAAAATAGATCCAAATAGATTATTTAAATGCCCTAATCGGGTAACACTAACACTTGGCATTTTTTCGAACACGGGGTGTGTGATGTGCGTGATTCGAGTAGTCGAATTGACAGCTCAAATCTCATCACAGCAATGAACGATTGAGAGCCATTCATTGCTGAACACAACACAACACTATCCTCAGATTGTGCACGACACCAATGACGCATTTCCGTTTGTAATTTCATTTATTTTGCCATTTCCTTGGGAGGCGGTGTGTAGGAGCATTGAATCGGTTGTATTCGGTTGCCATTTTTCTTTAGTTTTAGTTTTGTTTTCCAATCATTATCCTATATATTTCTCCAATCATTACTATATATCTCCAATTATTAATTTCATTTCTTTCTCTATCTCTCTTTAATCATTACCCTATTTCTTTTTCCACTCACTACCAAAACTAAACTAAACTATCAACCAAACAAAGCCATATTTTTTTGGTTTTCTGTTTTACTCCAGTAAAGTGTGCTAGTCATTCATCCCTCTCTCCAGAGAAATTTATCCTCTCCAAACTGGCTCGCTCTCTTCTTCATGGAAAATGACATATCGCAAGAGCAACCGCCACAAAACCACCAAGCAAACCTCCCTCCTCGGGTCGGCTATACGCACGCGTGCTACCCCTGCAAACGTTCATTCTTTCTATCAGGCTTGTGAAAACACAACAAGACTGGAGTTCACAAAGGTTGGACAGTCAAGTGTGGACGATGCGAGAGTTTTCTCAGAAACGTCTCAGTTGTTGAAAGGATGCTTATGCTTGCAATACTCGTCGATGTCTCTGAGAAAACTCTCGCATCGTCCACATTGGAGTGTCCAACTTTTGTGAACTCCAGTCTTGTTGTGTTTTCGCAAACCCGATAGGGAGAATGACCGTTTGCAAAGATAGCAGGCATGCGTATAGCTGACCCAGGGAAGGAGGTTTGCTTGGTGGTTTTGTGGCGGTTGCTCTTGGGGTATGTCATTTTCCATGAAGGAGAGAGAACCAGTTTTCTCCATGATAGTACAATGTCTCCCAACAATCCAACACAAATACTGGGCCAATCTTCTTCTGAGATTCCTTTAGAGGTACCCACTAATCCTAATTCTACTTTTGACGATGGTACTATTTTTGAATCTCAAGTGTCACAATATCGTATTCCAGCTCGTTCTAATCGTGGTATACCACCCATTAAATATGAGCCTGGGCCTAAATCCAAAGCGAAATATCCCATCAGTAATCATGTGTCTTTCCAAAAACTGTCCAAGTCATATATGCGTCTTATGTACTACAGTTATCGTCTATTTCTATTCCTAGTAAAATGCAGGAAGCTTTAGCAGATGATAGATGGATTCAAGCCATGGCAGAAGAAATGTTAGCACTTGAAAAAAATTCTAGTAGGGAGCTTGTGCCTCTACCGAAGGGAAAGAAGACTGTGGGATGTAGATGGGTGTTTACAGTCAAGCATAAGGCGGATGAGACAGTTGAAAGGAATAAAGCTAGGTTGGTTGCAAAAGGATATACACAATCTTATGGGATTGACTATCAGGATAGTTTTGCACCGGTTGCCAAACTTAATACAGTTAGAGTGCTCTTGTCTTTGGCAGCAAATCGGGATTGGCCACTTCTCCAATTTGATGTAAAAAATACTTTCTTACATGGAAAGCTTGCAAAAGAAGTGTATATGGATCCTCCTCCAGGTATAGACACGTACTCAAATGTTACAACGGTGTGCAAACTCAAGAAGGCATTATATGGGTTAAAGCAATCTCCACGAGCTTGGTTTGGCAGATTCACCAAGTCTATGAAGAACTTCAGATATAAACAAAGCAACTCAGATCACACTTTGTTTTTAAAGCACCAAAAGGGTAGAATTACTGCTTTAATTATCTATGTTGATGATATGGTGGTGACAGGTGATGATCAAGATGAAATTAAGAGCTTACAGCGACACTTGGCCTCGGAGTTTGAAATGAAACAACTTGGAGACTTGAAGTACTTTCTTGGGATTGAGTTAGCTCGCTCAAAGAAAGGTATTTTCTTATCTCAAGGGAAATACATTCTTGATTTGTTAACTGAAACAGGTATGCTTGGATGCAAGCTTGCAAACACTCCTATTGAACAAAATCATATATTGTTCCACTGTTTGAATGCAACTTCTACTAATAAAGCAAGTTATCAAAGACTTGTGGGGAAATTGATTTATTTGTCCCACACTAGGCCAGATATTGGTTATTCAGTATGTGTAGTGAGCCAATTTATGCATGATCCTCGTAAACCTCACATGGATGCCGTGGAATGTATATTGAGGTATTTGAAGTCTACTCCAGGTAAAGGGTTATTGTTCTCCTAGAATAATCACTTGAAGGTAGAAGGTTACACTGATGCAGATTGGGCTGGTTCAACTGATGACAAAATCTACGTCAGGATACTTTACTTTTGTAGGGGGAAACCTTGTGACTTGGAGGAGTAAAAAGCAACCGGTAGTATCAAGGTCAAATGCAAAAGCTGAGTATAGAGGCATGGCTTTTGAAGTATGTGAGTTACTATGATTGAGGAACTTGCTAATGTATTTGGGTGTTGACTCTCAGGATGCAATGAAGTTGTATTGTGATAACACCTCAGCTATAGAGATTGCTCATAATCCAGTTCAACACGATCAAACGAAGCACGCAGAAGTTGATAGACACTTCATTAAGGAAAAACTTGATGCTGGGATAATTATTTTTCCGTTTGTGAAGCTTGAAGATAACCTAGCCGATGTTCATACCAAAGCTGTAGCTAGCAATGTTTTGTGTGACTCCTTAGACAAGTTACACATGTGTTATATCCACGCTCCAACTTGAGGGGGAGTGCTAGAATTAAGGATTTGATATTGCTAGAATTAAGGATTTGATATGGTCAATATCCTTAATTCAGTAAGTACTAATATTTTCTTTCTTAATTATAGGACGTTTTCCTGTATTCTTATTATTTCCTTGTAAATGTTTGTACTATATATATTGTAGAACTATGATGAATGAAATATCAAAAAATTATTCAACAATTGTGTTTTTTTAACAGATGCCTCCAAATTTCCAGGAGTCGAGCCCAATTGTATCTACTACACGGATGACAATTGGGAATCATATGAACGTTTCAAGTGAGGAGGTGGCAAAGACATGGGCATCTACAACTTGGAAGACCGGACCCGAATGCCTCACTACAATGGCAAAGTCTTTAAGTCGTATTTCTCCACCTATTTGGGTCGCAGCATCTTTCTTCGGATCATACTAAGTTATTTATATTTTGTTGTTTTCATTTACCAACTATTAGTATGGTTTACCTTTTAAAAAGTTTCACTTATTATTGCTTGTTGTTGCAAAACGTAGCGCTAAATTATTGGTATTTTGTTGCTTGCTTTTTAATTGTCCGTTTTCCCATTGTTGGGCACCCAATTTTCTTTTAATCTATTCTTCTAGGAAACTCGTATACTTTCATTCTCTGTTCTACATTCAAGTTTTTTTTTTTTTTTTCCGGCAACAAAGATTTTATTATTTTTATTGAAACTCAAGAAATAATACATCAACATATACCACAAACTTCCCAGGAGGGAAAAGTAAATGGCTGAAGCTCCATCCAGCGAAATGCTAGTTAAGAGAAAAAAAGGAAAAGGAAAAGGGAAATAAAGCAAGAGAAAACAGCATTAGTCATCTTGATATTATAAGGATCAGAGAAGAGGGCCAGCATTGTGGTTCACTAGCTTCTTTTTCTTTTTTTTTATAAGTGCACACTTTTATTAAGCTCAAAACAAGGAAAACAAGGATATCCAGGGAGTCAATCCCGTTACAGAAACAACTTACAAGTTACAACAGAAACAAAGCAAAAACAACCATTTATCAAACTAGAACTCCTAACTATACAACCTCCATGACTCTATTAGACAGTCCCCAAATCGCACAAATATTCTTATTTTGACTGGATATTTTCATACGTCTCATTGAGCTGAGAAAATCCCGAATTGTAGCTTCAATCCCATCAGCCACCTGGGTATACCCTTTTGCCATTGCTCGAAAGATTCTGGAATTCCGTTCCTGCCACAACCCATAAACAAAAGCAACCAAAGTGTTTTTGAGGCTAATGAAACTCAAATCAGTATTAGTACCCCTTCCAGTGGAGAGAAACCAGTTAAGAATTTGCTTTAGGCTCATAGGCATCCCTTGTACTCTGGTCTAATACATCATTTGCTGCCACACTGCCGAAGAAAAGGAGCACTCAAAAAATATGTGTTGATGGGTTTCTTTCATTGAATTACACAGACAACACAATTCATCCACTTGCAAGCCCCAGTTTCGTAACCTATCTTTAATACTCAAACTTTGGAGAGCAGCCAACCAAAGAATAAAAGACCACCTAGGCACAGTACGTCGACCCCAGATTATCTTAGACTAAGGGTTTTGTGGGTACTTCACCCTTATGGCATTCCAAGCTGATCTAACATTGAAAGAACCACTTGGATGAGGCACCCAAATGACAGTGTCTTTCTCCTTAGAATTTGGTCTAAGAGAGTGAGGAGTTTGGGCAATGATAGATTGGATTATGGGATTCTGTAAACAAGGCCATCTCCAATACCCGTGGGCAATAATGGAGGCCATCTTAGCCCTCAAAGACCTACCCACATCAGTCACTACCCTTTCACCAAAAGTAGAGTACAACTGCCCAAGAGGATGCCAGTTATCTAACCACAAAAAGGTATTGTTCCCATTTCCAACTTGATACCTGATAAGAGGTTGCCCAAGGTGTCTGAGGCCTAAGAGCTTCCTCATAGTCCATGAGGCATCACAAGATACCTCCATGGACCAGATACACTGCCCTTTTATGATGTATGTATGAATCCACTTAACCCAAAGGGTATCTGCCTACTTACATACAACCCACAAATGCTTAAGCATAGCTGCCCTATTCCAGTCTTTAATCCTTTTGAGCCCTAAACCCCCTTCATCTTTAGGACAACAGATATGAGCCCATTTCACCTTTGCCCCTGAGTATTTGAGATCAGGTCCAAACCATATAAAGGCCATAAGAGTGCCCTTAATATCTTGAATTAACTTGCTGGGAAGGATGAATATGAAACTCCAATAAACTTGAATACTAAACAATACGGACCGGATGAGTACAACCCTTCCACCATAAGACATTGTTCTGTTAGAACCAGCAATAATCCTTTGTATGATCTTCTCCTTCAAAACAACACAATCAGCTGATCGCAGTTGAGTAGAAATGAGAGGCACCCCCAAATATTTGATGGGGAAGCTACCTTCTGAAAAGGGGAGAACACTTTGCATTTGCCTCTTTAAAGGCTCATCTACTCCACCATAGAAAACAACACTTTTATTGGCATTAGGTTTCAGCCCGGAGAATGAAAGAAAATCAGTCAAAAAACCACTAATAAGCTATAAGGAATCATGATCCACACTGCTAAGAATGAATAGGTCATCAGCAAAAGCAAAGCAAGATGGCAAAGGTTCAGAGCACTAAATTTTGGATGAACCTTAAACCTGCCATGCTAAACTCGAAACTTGAGAATGGCTGCAAGCCTGCAAATGCCTCCATCACAATTAGAAACAAATAGGGAGAAATTGGGTCTCCTTGCCTTAACCCCCTTTGACAAGGAAAATATCCCTCCATACTACCATTAACAACCACAGAGTACTTTGCTGAAGTCAGACATTCACTAGCTTCTTGTATCCAACATGTAACAGCATCCTCTTGCAAGCAGTACATATGTTTTCACATTTGATTCAGGA
>BPLS01000188.1:135485-157633 GCA_019656275.1 Rhododendron kiyosumense
AATGGAACAGAAATGACTTGGAATTCAGCATCAATCAGAGTCCAAACAGAACATATATGGCAGTAACAAACAACATGATAGATTACAGCACCTTCACAGCAAACAATCATTCTTCCATGTTTCGTAGAGAAGACACAAATCCAGGAAAAAAATGGCAGCTTCAGGGTTGATCAAAGTTACAGGCAGAGCACAGATAACACCAAATAGCTTCACTAGAACCAGAGATTATTCAACCGAAGGGATGAGCTTTCTTGAGGTAAGTTGACTGTTGACCCCAGAAAAGTGAATCATAACTTGAGCAGCAACAAAAATCTTTTATATGGAGCAGCAAGCAGGGAGAGAATATTAGTGCCAAAAGCACCAATGGAATAAAGTAGCATCCTTTGTTGAGAGGGGGGAGAAAACTATGGGCTAGTCTAGACACAGGACCAGACACAAGACATGACACAAGAACAGTAGACACTACTTCAGGAGACCAAAACCAAAGCAAAAACCAAAACCCGAACCCCAGATAAATTACAGACAAGGCTTGCCCACTCAAGACACAAATAAAGTCTATTACAGCTCCTACCCAGCCCTTAGCGGAGGTCCAAGAGAGGAGACACTTTTTGGAATTACCTGTCCAATGGACTCCCCGAGTTATCAAGAATAAAAGTCTAATGGGGGATGGTGTTTTCCTTGTAGCATTTCTTTTAACCAGTTCTGAGCTACTGAAGTGAGGCTTTTGGAGCCCATTTGACTGCTTTTGCATTGACTAAGCCATTTGATATAAGAGGGAAAGAGCAAGTTCGATCCTTTTTTGGTGCAACATCGATCTTTTTTTTGGCACTTCAATATTGACTCATTTTGTAAAAGAACTTTCATCAACGGCTTTAATCTCACTTAAGTTAGGTTTCTGTAAGATTTGCTTCCTTCCTTGGCTGTATGCGATTTTCCTTCTTCCGTCTTGCCTAGACTTCCCTTTATGGTCTCTTTGAAGCCTTTTTTCCATTTTCCTTTCAACCTACTCTAGGGAAGGGTATATTACAACTCCTCTAATATGTGTTTTTGTGCCCTCTTTCTCTGTAAATAGGCAACCCCAGAATTGAAATGCAATGTGCATGGGTCATACTATCATATCTTGAATATAGAACTAGGCAGGTAGCCATCACCTATGTACCATGGACACGCTCAGCGACATGGACACGGACACAGGACACGACAATTCTAAAAAAAATAGACATGGACACGGCAAGGACATAGGCAATTTTTTTAAAATAGTTTGTTTAGTTATGCAAACTTATTCTATGAGCATTAAATATCATGGTTAGCACTCCTATCAAATGCAATATTGACAGATGTCATGATTCTGCACTGCATTCTTGCATTCACTATTTAGTGTTGTACACCCTATGGTGCAGTTGGAGTGAGTTAGTAAGTTGGTTGGGAGAGAAAGCTTAAATGTTGAGAACGAAGTGTACTGTAGCCAGGCTCGGGCCGGGCTAGTGAGTGCTGGTCGTGGGTGGAGGGGCCGAGGAGATGGCCAAATTGTCCGATAGAAATACAACTGAAGCCACCAAAAACAGCAAAAAGTAAACAAAAAGCCCTGTTAAAGAATTAGTAACAGTAGCGAAAAAGCAACGAGTCCACTCAAGACTGAATTTTGTGCAAATAAATCCGCACCAGCAGGATATGTGGTGGTCGGTTCCTACTTAATTTAGCCAGAGAATGAAGGTGATGATCGCATTAATAAATTATCACACAGATCCATTCTCTCCTATATATTGTACTCCCTCCGTCCCAAATTCATTGTCCTTTTTTGATATTCGTGCAGTTTTTAATCGCTTATATCTTTCAATATGAATCTCCAAAAATATGCAATATGGATCTTATTTGATAGATTTCAATTTGTTCTATAATATAAAGATATCAAAATCATGAAAAATATTATAGATTGAAAGATATAAGCAAGAGACAAAAAAGTAAAAAAAGAGTAATGAACAATGAAAATGAGACGGAGGGAGTATCTTCTTACCAACCAACTGAGGTTTTATCTGTCAGTGGCCATGAAACATGACAGTACTGCTGAAAGGATAAGAATTTCAAGGGTATTCATTATTTTTCAAGGATAAACGTATGGGTTGTCCACCAAACACATGATAAGTTATACGGACCCACCACCGTCTCTGAATATCAAGAGATTATTCACTGCCCTTGGCCACCACGTGGTGGTGCTCAAGCCTCTCCCCATCACACATTGTTGTCGGGTCTTCACACTTAGGCCCCGTTTCACTAACTAAAATAAATACTTATTTTATTTTTTAAATAAGTACATATTTTATGAATTAAAAGTGATGTATTGTGAAAATATGATTTGCCTCATAAGATAAGAAATAAATACTTAAAAAATAAAAACCTTAACGAAAAGAAGCCTTGGTCTCGGGCCCACAGAAATGTATGATTAAGGAGAGACTTGGGGCACCTAGTGGCGGTGCCCCAGGGGCATTGAATAATATTTCCTAAATATCTGCCAAGTTGGGTGATCATGAAAAATTTCTTATTACTTTTCTCACTTTAATTTAGTTTCTATTTTATAGCACGATATGGGAAAATAATACGCTCAAAACTGTTGGCACATTGCTGACCATGGAATATTTGTCCGATAACGTATTAGTTACAAAATTTAAATGTATACTCATTACAATGATGCCGGGCCTACTTTGATAGATTTGAGAAAAATGTTTAAAAGACTTGATTATCTGGGCATTTAATTTATAGTTTTTCTTTTTTGAAACTTCTCCTGGTTTTTTAAGGAAGAGTAAAAATCTTCATTGATAAAAGAGATTACGACTTACCGTGCATCTAATACAACTCGAAAAAGACTAATTCCACGCGTGAATTTCACAATATAAAAAATTACACAAGTAACACTAATATTCTAATTTCACATTAGGTGCACCAGACACAAATAAGCCGACCCTAATTTTCACATATGATTATCAAATAAAAAAATGAATCAAGTTATTTGTGGAGATTTACAAATTACAATACATGAAATTGCAGGAGGTCACCTTATGATCAATACCTTAGACTTAAGAGATTACTATTTTGTTGGTTTTGTCTTTACAACTTTGTATACGCATTATCAATTCTTGTGGGATCAGTCTATACGGGATTCTTTCTAACTTTAATTGGACTTCGTTAGAGGACAGGGAAATTAGTTCTCTATCGATCACTTGAGGTGTGAATAAGCTAACTGTTCGGAATATGTCCAAAATTATCAAAATAAATATGTAGTCTTGGTCAAGTACTGTGGACGACTTGGTGCAAAACATAGTCTAATAGGACAGTCTGGTGATCAACCAAGTTGGAGTTGGACCATGTTTGGATATTTGACTATTAGAGAGAATTAGATAGGGTAATGATGTTCCACAAGGCACCCACTACGCTATGCCACGTTCATCATGCATGAGACATACCCATCCTGGTGCAAATACTGGCTAACACACACTATATTGTATTATAATGCCACATACACAAAGATTTAACACAATTAGTCACAACTACGTGCTGAGTTGACTAATAAGTCAACTTCTCGGGTTTTTACAACAATGCTACTGACACAATAATCCAAATACAATTTACATAACCTCTCACATACTTGTGGGACTCATACATAGGAGTGTGTGTGGAGCTCACATGTATGTGAGAGGTTGTGTTTGGTGTTGTATTTAGATTGTTGTGTGAGTATCATTTTTATGGCTTTTAAGTGTGCTGTGAGTACTCAACCGCAGTTGTGGCTAATTGCGGTAAATCTTTGCGTATTTATAGTATTATTGAATATAATAATAGTAATGTACCACAATTACTTGCACAGATAACCCCACTCACATTGAGTACCGGGTCTAAACACACTAAAACAAAAATAGTGTGTGGGCCCAGACTCACTGTGAGTGAGTTTGTGTGTGTGAGAGTGATTGTGGTTAATTATAGACTAGCTAATTGGTACTACAATAGTATCCTTTGGATGATTAGGTGTTTTGTAGTAGTTGAATTCTCGTTATAAAATCAATTTTTTTTTTTTGGAAACGGAAGAACAACCTTACAGGTAGGCCACTATATGGACCCGACTGGGCAATCTAAATCTCCGGAGAGCTAGCACGGCCACATCGGTCACGGCCCCCCACTTATTTCAGGATACTCACCCGATAGGATATCGAACCCCAAACCTTAAAAAGTACTCTCAAAACCTGAATATCCACCTCAACCACTGGGGCTATGAGCGTGTATAAAATCAAGAACTTGGTTGCCCATGATGGATGAACTTACCCTCTTAATGGGTAAAGAAAGTATGGCTTGTTCCTCTCTCTCTCTCTCTCTCTCTCTCTCTCTCTCTAATGTAGATGAGTACGCAATTAGACTCAACGAACTCAGTCCTAGTTAATGTTGCAAATTTGCAATCACCTAGTTAAACTTGACATCCAGATACATGGTATATCGGATAACTTAGCAAACTACAATATCTGTGGTCCTTTTTAATTTTTTTTTAAGAACGTAATTTGTGAAATGGCAACACCACGTGGTACGTCGGCGTGGTGTCACCAATATAATCCCTTCATGTTTGACGCTTGTGTCTGAGGTAGGGTTCGAGACTAAACTGAACGGCCACTCAACACTTTTACCTTAAATGCATCTTGAACACACGCGGCCGTACACGAATATTAAATTAGCGCTGCCACACCGCATGATCAACGTTTCTCAAAATACTCTACTAATAAATGGAATTGATTGATCATCAACTCAATCAAGTTTGAGTCATACCCTTTTTCATAATCGGTATTCATCAGCAAGCCCAGTAAATTAATTAATCCTAGTGTTCAATCCTACTGTTGCTTAAGTCTAGCAGGTTGTCATTTTTTATTCGTTTGAACTAAGATTCCCATCTGTAAAAAAATTAATAGAAATAAAATTTCCAGAAGGGGGTACGAGGGGGGCCAGGGGGCATCTTCTTGGACTTTTTCGACATAATTTTGATAGCTAATTTGGAACCGCAAAAGGTGGTCAGAATTGCCGGGATTACCGTCCGGTGGACGAAGTCGTAAATTACGACAGAAGAAGGTCAAAACCGAGCTCCCTTAATTTTGACCAATTAGAATAGTCTCTGACAGCTGATAGACTGACAATACTACTCCATCCATCCGTTCCTTTTTTTTAGAGTCCTGTATTCTATTATGAGCTGTCTCTTAATAAGTGTCCATTTTGTAAAGTTAGTGGATAAAAGTTGGTGAATTTTCTATTTTGCCCCCTAAAAATAGATTCCATTTTAAAAAGTTTGTGAGTAAAAATATAATGATAATGTTTTAATAGAGGATAATGATGGAAAGTGGAGGTAAAAACTGATATGAAAGGCATAATGATGATGTCCTTTTAATAAGTTAAAATTACGAAGTAGGACTCTTAAAAAGGGATGGAGGGAGTATTAGTTTGTAACATTATTCAAAACAAAGTCTATTTGCAGGTCCCGAAAATATTCCGAAAAGAGAAATCAATGGTTCTGTTTTACTTTGATGTGATCTGAATTACTGATTTCTCTTTTCGAGACACTTTCGAGCTCACTTTTTGGACTACCCACTGATTTCTCTAACGTCAAGTTTGTTTGGGCGAATTGGTGTTGTGATTGCTTATTGGATATGTAATGACGAGGGTTCTATATAGATATCCCGAAATACTTATTCAGTAATTCGAGAGCACCGTCACATGGTATTCTAGTTTACTCCAGAACCACATATTTATGTTGGGTTAAAAATATGTGATTCTAGAGTGGTAAAAAGCACCACGTAATAGTGCTCCAGATTTATTGAATAATTTCACCATATCCCGTGTTTGTTGTTATAAATTTGGCTGCGATTACATTTCCGGATCATGTTATTATTCTTTTGACTTTAAGAGATTTTCATTTTGTCCAAAAAGAAAATCAATTATTTCACTAAATCATCAATTATCATAGATGGTGATAATTTGAAGAGCCACTTCTCAGTTTTACTTGAAGAGTAAGAGATCTTCAATGGATATAACAGAATCAAAACCAAATTATATTTTAAGAGTTGAACAAAGAAATGCATTCCAAAGAAGGTAGTAGCAAACTTGCTACATCATTTTGGTGTAGGTTCTCACTTTTTAAGTCTGAAGAGTGAGAATGACTATTCAAATTGTCAAGTTACAAATTTTATTCGTGATTAGTGAGTTAATTATTTTATTTTGACAAAGTAGATTCCTTAAAGTTTAAAAAAAGAAAGTAATTAAGAATTTCATTTGAAGAGTTCTATAGAGTGCCCTTGTTCCAAATGGCTCTTGACGTAACTTACCACATGTGTTCACAAAAAGCAAAATTTAGCATTTCACCCCGCACGTAAGTATGTAAAACGGCTATAGGAGGGGTTGAAGGGACCGAGACACTATGCATTACCAAAAAAATTAAAATTAAAAATAATAGCATTTCTTGGTCATGTGCCTTTCAAAATTACCAAATTATGACTATAACATCACACATTAAAATGCGTCGGATCTGATTGATAATTTTACGGTAATAACAACACGAATCCATTTATTTAGAAGAAAATATTTCCATCGAAAAGCCCAGAGAAATTTACTTGTAAAAATATCATCCAAAAAGATTAGACCACCATCCCACTAGTAATTTCCTTATCAATCCCATTTTTACAATGCCAGTGGACACAACTAAAATTGCCCCCAAAATGATATATTATACGAAAAGACGTGTAATTTTTCATATAAAATAAAGTCCTTTCGTTCATAATTTTTAAAATTTTTTTCAAACTAAATCATAGAATTAATCAAGATTTTTAATTTAGTATGAAAAAACTTGAAAAATCATGTATGTAAATAAAGAGGAGTATGTGGGGGTGAAGTAAGCATAAGAAAAAGATGTAGTCGAAGCAAAAGCGTTCCGATTGTTTTGATCCGAAATTATATGTCTTTTCATAGGGACTTCTCAAAATGGAAGGGAGTGCCAATTAACTACTTCATTTGTTAACGATCAAAAAAAAAAAAAAATACATATCATCCATTATTCCAAAAGGTTCAATTCCTCGCGGAGGCGCTCTGGATTTAAGTGGGATGGTCGTGGCGGTAGCTGAGTTGCTAAACTAGTTTTCCCGTATGTTTACATTGCATAGATGGGTCCAATATATGTGACCCTGGCACGGGGTGATTCCTACCTCACCCAAAAAAAGAAAAGAAAAGAAAGAGGAAGTTCCTCTTTTGTGGTCGAAAAATACGAGCAATTAATTTCTATTTAGTTCAATGATCAATAGTGTTTGGACCAGTTTACATGCAACTGATTTTCTTTTTGGTGAGACCAAAGACAAGTCATTCACGTCGAGATTAAAGAATTCACATGAAATAACTTTCTTGGGACCTGAGTCCAAAAATCAAATTACGATTTCGGTCAATAAATCAATTATTTGAGAAACAAACTAACCATCCAACTGAACTAAATCTTACGGAGTACTTCTAGTAGTAGTTGTAATAATCAAACGTTCGACCAAAGCGCGTTTTCATTCTTACAACCGTTAGTTGGAAAAGACACATCCAACCGAGGGGCCACGACTTGTCAAGTAAACGTCTCTCTTTTATACGCAGTGGTTGCTCTATCAGTTGACAGAGAAGAGAGAGAGAGAGAGAGAGAGAGAGAATCCCCCATCTTCTTCCTGCTCCTGCAGTCTCCATTCAGACAGAGGGAGAGCAGGGGAGAGATTATTGCACGACTTACAACTCTTCAACCTGTGAATCATTTCTGGGTTTGACCGAAAATCTCATGACCTCTCAGCCGGTGAGTCATCCTCTCTCTCTCTCTCTCTCTCTCTCTCTCTCTCCGTGATTCATTGAGCCACCGGTATGCAGTTTTCAAAGTTCTGTTGGAAAGTTTTGACTTGTTCATGCCTTGAGATTGCTGGGCTCCGTATGCGTAACAAGATCTGTCTTTTGTGGGGTTAATATTGTTCATTTTCGTATGTGTGAACATAAATATGCTTGTACTTTTGTGTTTGCGTGATGGGTTTGGATTGTGATCTGGGTTTGGGCGTATCTACTTCCTGTCCCTGGAATTATGGAATTAATGGCACTTATTTAGATTTCGTTTTTCATTTCTATATCCACAAAAATCTAACTTACAAAACCTTGTTTCTGTTTGAGCATCTCCAATAGAGGCAAAATAACCAGTCTTGTGCTGTTTTCGCAAATCCAACGGACTCTCTATTTGTCTAGTTGGAATGCCTCCGACGCTTCTCCCTGTCTAAATTTAGTAAGTGCATAGTACATAATTGGACACATCCTTGGTCACATAATCCTTCATAAGTATCGTGCTCGCTCTCAATCCTCGCACTGCACTTGCCTCTCAATCCTTGCTCTCATGAATTTCAGTAGTTTCAGATGTCGTGCTCGTGCTCCCGCACTCGCACTAACATGAATACACGAATTACGTGACTTAGGGCTCATCATCAACAATTTCAAGTTAAATTGTCTGAATATCTGTACTGTTGGAGAAATTCCATTAAGAAGTGTCAAGGCAAAACAAACAAGTGTACTGCTTAATTGTTATTGAACGGCTAATGCCTAGTAGATTTTCTAAGATTCGACAATGGTTGTGTTTCCTTCTTTAATTTTGTTTGTTTCTTGGTAATGATGGTAGGCTTTTGTGTTTGAACTCCAGAAATGATGGCCAGTCATGACGAAGCAAACGAAGATCAGTTTTTTGATTCTCGTGACGAGATCGCTTCTGTTTCTGATTTGGGTTGCGATTGCTCTGATGATTGTTGTTCTTGTTCCGGGCTTTCAAATCGTGATGTGAACAGTTTAGGGTATGACGTGTGGACAAAGGCTCCTGAAAGTTCTCATCAGCGTCGCAGTAGGTTTTTTGAATGGATGGGTAAAAGTTTAGATCAGAATGAGACAGAAAAAAATGAATTAGGTCGTGCATCTTGTGATGAAATCCAATTGGGGATTACCAGAATTAACGAGGACAGTGGGGCTGTGCTGAGAAATTCAAATTTGGAAGATTGCTTTGTGTCTAACAGCAGAGAAGATGAATCATTAGGAGAAGTTGCTGCAGAAGAGAATTTTCTGTTTAAATTTAAGAATTTGGATGATGGGACAGAGCTTGTTGCCAATGGAGTCAGTACCAACGGAATGCTCAGCAGATTACATGAAGCGGGTTCAGATAGGTTGGTTACCATTGAAGAGTCTCAGAGAAATTATGGCTCATCGCCTTTGGTTCAGCGGTTGTTGCATAGGGAAGCTGAGGCAGGTACTTTGGTGGATATGAAGAACAAACTTAAGAGTCGGTTGATTGGGAAATTAAACAAAGTGCGTAATGTGGGTAGACAAGGGAAAGAAAATTTGAAGTCAGGGGATTTGAACACACAAATGGGGGCTAGATTTCGAAGAGTTAAGGTGCAGTTGAATAGGAAGAGATCGAAGGTGTTATCTTCTCTTTATGCAAGACAAGAATTTGCTGCACACGAAGGCTCAATCTTGGCGATGAAGTTTAGTCCTGATGGTCAATACCTTGCAAGTGCTGGTGAAGATGGCGTTGTGTGTGTGTGGAAAGTGCTTGAGGATGAGAAGCCAAATAAGTTAGATATTGGACATTGTGACCCTTCATGTTTATGTTTCTCAGTGAATGATCTCTCCCAATTAGCCCCTCTGGATGGCGACAAAGAAAAAACGTGTAAGATGAAAAGGTTTGGGAAATCATCGGAGTCTGCTTATGTTATTTTCCCACAGAAGATCTTCCGCATCCTGGAGGAACCAGTCCATGAGTTCCATGGACACAGTGGCGAGGTCTTGGCTCTTTCCTGGTCCAAGAATGGGGTTAGTGTCTTCTTTAAAAACTTCAGAATGCTGTTGATTTTGTTGGAGTCTTCTGGTGCTAATGTTACTTGCAATTACTTTGAACTCTCTACAGCATCTGCTGTCATCCTCTGTTGATAAAACAGTTCGCCTCTGGGAAGTAGGACAAAACCATTGCCTAAGAGTTTTCTCTCATAACAATTATGGTGAGCTTCTGAATTCCTCTGTTCCTTTCTTTTACCATGACGATCTAGCTTATTTATTGATGTCCACCACAATCTGAATCTTTACTTGTGAAAATATAGTTGTTACAATGCATGTTTATTTACCTTTGCAACTCTTGATGCAGTGACAAGTGTAGAATTCAATCCTGCTGATGACAATTATTTTATCAGCGGTTCAATAGATGGAAAAGTGCGCATTTGGGAAGTGCATGGCTGTCGTGTAATTGATTGGGTTGACATTAGAGAAATAGTGACTGCTGTATGCTATTATCCCAGTGGAAAGGTTTGGAGAATTTCTGGTCTTTTTATCTATGTAGTAAAATTTGGCTTGAAAATTAATGGACTTGGTTTTGACATATGATACCTCCTCGATTATTGCAGCGAGGAATTGTGGGCTCAATGGACGGAAGCTGCCGTTTTTATGATACCATAGGTATGTACAGGTCTTTCACCAGACACTATTTGCAAGTCTTGCCCGAGATTTTTGTATTTTGTTAATTGTGATACATTCTCCCAATTATTGGAAGGATGCAAGAGATGTTCATTTCCTTTTTCCACCATGTGCACTAGTTAATTTAGCATGAAACTCGGAGAATTAACATCTTGGGATCATGTTTTGCGTGGGTCAGATAATCAGTTGCAGCTGGAAGGTGAGATATGTTTGAAGGGGAAAAAGAAGTTACCCTGCAAGAGGATAACTGGCTTTCAGGTTAGTGCTTCTTGCCTTCTCTTCCCTAGTAGACCAAAAGAAACTAAACTTCTTTTTTCCAGATCCATTTCCGTCTGCGTCTCATATAGACTTACATTTTTTTGGATAGGCATCTCATATGGACTTACATGTTGGTCACTTTTTCTCTTTACAGTTTTCTCCCAATGATCCAACCAAAGTTCTTGTCACTTCTGCTGATTCCCAAGTTCGAGTACTTTGTGGTGCTGATGTCCTCCTCAAATTCAAGGGTGAGCATTGAGTTTTTTCTGTTGTGTTGTTTATTCCCCTCAGGGCAGCATTTAAGATTTAATCAAAGCTTCACGAAATGTGAGCAAAAAAATGCCGTGCAAATCCTTTAGAAACAACTAGCAGTGCAAACAAGAAGTAATGGATGAATACAACAATATCTCCTATAAAGCTAGATGGGATGGTTAAAAACTAGACATGTTTTGGGCTGAACAGAAATACCCAGCTTGGCACTTCTTCTGACCAGCGAGGAAGTTTCATATGGGTTGTTGCAGCTAACTGCATGTTGACCTTTCATGTTCCTAACTAACTTCAAAAAGACCACTACATTACCACTCGTTTTCGAATTTTGTGTTATTCATTTGTCCCTCATTTGACAAATTTAGAACCACAAATCAACTCCTCTTCAATAGTTATGCCAAATATTAACTTATTCCTTCAGTGGACGTGTTCTTTTCTTGGTTACAAAGAATGATTGGCTCTTTATGCGACCCCAGATAATTCTTTCTACTGAGCTCAACTGCTAATAATTTGACTGCTAACTGTTGTCCTCTCCCCATTCTTTAGGCCCACGAAAGACAGGGAGTCCGGCTACTGCATCTTTCACTGCAGATGGGGAACATATCATCTCAGCAGGAGACGAATCAAATGTGTATGTCTGGGATTATATCAGCAAGGGCACAACTTCTTCCAAACCAAAGAAGGTTTCATCTTATGAGCGCTTTGTTTCTCACAACGCATCGATTGCTGTACCTTGGTGTGGTATGAAAACCACGTCTGGTTCACTTTCAACTCCCCCTATGGGGGACGATGATCTGGCACGCTGTATCTTGGGGAATAGGCATTGTGATCAAGGCTTACTCAACAGTCTAAATTTTTCTCCTCGTGATTGTTTCCCTTTAAGTCGCGGGCTGTTTTTAGAGTCTTTTCCAAAGGGATCTGCGACTTGGCCGGAGGAGACACTCCCTGATTCAAGTCAAATGGCAGTTCCGCCGCCAATGGGTAGATCCGAGTGCAAACTTTTGGCCAGTGCATGCCACAACAGTTGCAGTTCTAGTACGTGGGGCCTTGTGATTGTAACAGCAGGCCATGATGGGCGGCTCAGGACATATCAGAATTATGGGTTGCCTATTCGCGTCTGAAAATCCAGTGTTTTGGGTGCCATTGCATTTTTGATACTCATTTTTTGGCTACTTTAGGGATCGCTCGAAGCAACTGGAACAGTTGTGGGTAGCTTATTTTTGTATGTATCTCAGTATGTATAGCAATGTAGAGGTCACAGACGAAATCTTGTTTTGTTTATTCTATAGATGTAGATAAAGAGGTGTAATTTCATTGATTCTTCCATAAACCAGCCATATGGCAACATATGTGCTGAAATTCCTTTTGTAATGGATACTATCGTTATTGAGTTTATCAGTATAAAATTCTTTGATTTGTTGTATAAACGCGTTCATGGCCGTCTGATTCCATATATGTATCATCAGAAGTCAAAAGAGCTCACATGGGAACATTTTGGTTTGTGCAGAATGATATACATATAATCAGACAGTAGTGATGATTCTTTCTCGACCAGCAAGTTCGCAGTAGTTTCCAAAGAACATATTTTAGATTTTAACACCTCTGAAGCTGCACTTTTATGTCTGTTAAAACTTTTATTGGTTCTGATCTGATCGTAGGCAAAAAAAAATTATATATTTTAAATATTGGTCAACCTCAAGGGGTTGTTGCAGTGATTAATCGAGTTGTCTCGAGGGGGCTTACCACCCAAAGTCGCAGGGACGCCCATTCATCCATGTCCTCGCCCCACAATGAAATGTGTTTATCGATTACATATAGTCTGTATGTATTTATTAATACTGTAGTTGTCAGGGCAAAGATTGTAAAAGTCTCTCTGTAATAGTAAAGGTAGAAAACTAGTCAGTAGTTAGTAGAACATAAGTCTCTGTAGTAATAAATGCAGCAGTAGACTTTGGTAAATAGGTGATGTAAGAAGTGATGTAAGCAGCTCCCGTTTACGCCTATAAATAGGAGTTGCCTCTGCATGCTGTAAAGTAGAACCAAGCGACTCCTATTTATAGGCGTAAACGGGAGCTGCTTGCATCACTTCTTACATCACCTATTTACCAAAGTCTACTGCTGCATTTATTACTACAGAGACTTATTTCTACTAACTACTGACTAGTTTTCTACCTTTACTATTACAGAGAGACTTTTACAATCTTTGCCCTGACAACTACAGTATTAATAAATACATACAGACTTTTACGTAGTAAAACTACAACAGTAAACACCAATCCTTGCACCCCAAGAACACTTCAGTTGTGTCAGCTCCATTAGTCCCCTTCAATGACCCAACCGATCTTGGTGATGGCTGGGCCAAAACACAAATATCATCAATTTAGTAGTCTTAGAGATTGTGCCAAAACGACAGAATAACATAGATGAATCGGGAAAAAAAAAATTGACGAGTACACACATGCATAATTGGCCATTTCTTGTCCTGGACACCGCATGATAAGCCGAGCTCGGTTATAGATAAGCCCTATAAAGTACCGACATTCCAAATTGCTTGCCGTATCTGTGTGAGACACTCTGGGGGCACGCAACGACACCTGGAAGACACATAAGACACATATAGAACACGCTATATATGTAGCATGTCGAATAAATTTAATTATTTTAAGCAGGAGATACCTTGGGACTTGTGTCTCAAATTTGAACACAAATGGAAATATGTATTGTAAGTTTCTTTTGGGTTGGGGTTACAATATCGGAAAAATAAAGGGAAAAAGTAGTAGTATGAATGAAAGATCAAATAAAATCATCGTTTGACTTGTATAATTAGAAACTAAACAATAATCTGATCAATGGTAGGTAACCCGAAAGAGCACCCCGAAAACAAATTTGGACCATTATTTTTCATTTTGGGGTATTTTCGGGGTACCATTTTTGTATACATAGATTTATTGATAAAATTTTCAACGCTACAATTAATCAGTTTTGTTGGTTTCCGCATGGAATGTTCATGTTCGTAACATTTGAATATCTATCCCTGTATATATAGTTTGGTCTGTATTCCGGCGTGTCCGTATCCCTACTATTGAAATTCTCGTATTTGTGTTAGTGTTCGTGCTTTGAACGAGTCTAACTTAACTAGATTTTCCCTTTTTGACACTATCCATCGGCCATATTTTACTGGTTGGTATCCTCTATTGGCTTTCTGCATTACAAGTTGGTAGCACGAAAATAAATCCGTTACAAGAGAATGTTGAACTCAAGACTTCTTAAAGCTTCATGGATATACTCCTGATCATGAATTAACTCATACCTACATAGCCTAATTCAAATTAGCCCCAAACTGTTAAAATAAAAAATAAAAAATAAAAAATAAAAATACACACTTTGAAAACCTTGATAGATGGTGAGTCGGAGAGGAGAGGGGCGCAACGGAAAGATGCGAGTTTGGTTCCTGAAATTTCGAAAACGGCGTCGTGGTTTAGCAGTCGAAAGCTCTTTTCTCGGGTCGTGCGTAATTCGTGTTCAGAAATGCGAGTTCACAGTTTTCGCGGCCGAGTGCAAAAAGACGCGGCCAGATGAAAAATTAGGCGGCCAAGTGTAAAAACACGCGGCCAAGGTTTAAGAAAGAAGCGTAACTCATTTCACGCTTTGTGGAATATCGTGTTTCACAAATGCGTGTTTGTGGTTTGACGAATTTCTTCTTCTCGCAGAAAACAGAAACACAGGGCTCCAGAGAAAATTACGGAGAACACCGATCGACCACCGAACTCGATCAGGCAGAGGCAGGCCGCATAATTCAATGCCTCGCTATCCATCCAAAGTATTTGTATTTGTATTTGTATTTCCCTCAGGTCAGTTGTATATAATATACCTTTTGCTCAGTGGATGAAGATGATTGTTCATTTTTAACTACTACGGAGTAAGAATTTGTTGTGTTTGAGACTGGAATTGTTCAGTGACTACTACTTGTATAGGAATGCCTGTCTTCAATCCGTTGCACCCAACTAGTAGCCGAGCTTCGTAGTGTTTGAGTTCAGCTTGTTTACTGAACGAGCCCAAAACTCAAGTTTGAGCTCAGCTCGAGCTGAGCCTAGATAATTTACTGAACGAGTAGAGCCGATACAAACGCACCGAGCTTTTGAGTGTTGAGCTTAGCTCCTTTAGTAAACATGCCCAAAACTCAAGCTCGAGCTCAATTCGATTACTAAAAGAGTCGAGCCGAGCTGAGCTTTAACGAGCCTAGGCAGGAGCTGCTCTATCAGCTTGGTTCGTTTGCAACCCCGGACTGTTGCTATAGTGATGCACATTGGGCTGGGTATTCATTTGATAGAAGATCCACAGGTTGTTATTGTGTGTACTTAGGCCCTAACCTCATCCCTTGGTCTGCAAAGAAACAAGCTACTGTACATGGCCAGGTATTCTACTGAGGCTGAGTACAAAGCCTTGGCTATTACAACTGCAGAAGTTGTGTGAATTAGTCAACTTTTGAAGGACTTACATATCCCTCTCTCCTTTACTCCTATCATATGGTGTGATAATATTTCTGCCATTTCATTGGCTTCCAATCCTGTTTTCCATGCTCCAACCAAGCATGTTGAAGTCGATTTCCATTTTGTTCACGACAAAGTTCTGCATAAAAAGTTACTTATTCAGTATGTGCTTTCTGCCTACCAAACTGCTGATGTGCTTACTAAACCACTTACCATTTCACATTTTCAATTCCATAAGTCCAAACTGAGGCTGTCAGTTCTGCCAGCATCAGTTTGTGGGGGTGTGTCAAGCACCATGGAGTTAGCTCAGGCTCCACCTAAGCCAGTTGGCTCAGTGAGTTCAGAGCCAAGCTTAGCCCCAACTAAATCAGCTCAAGCCAGCTCATAGGCTAATGCAATTCAAGTGGAAAAGGAAGGCAGTTAGTTTGTTAGTCTGTTAGAGCAGTTATTAGCTTTCTTGATTTGTATTCAGTTCTTGATTAGTATAAAATAGCTATGTGTAAGCTTTTTCTCTGAATTCTTGACAACACAATGAAATGAAATGAATAACCAATCCTCTCTCTGTCTAAAAGTTGTTACTTAGGAGGTTTGAAGGTTATCAGCTGTTGGGGTTCGATTTGACGGGATCTTAACCGTGGTTCTGGTTGGGATCCTTCCTTCGTGGCTCCGTGCTCCTTCCGCCTGACCTGCAACAAGTCACTAGGGCAATGATTGCCCAGTGACCCTCCGATGATCAAATTAGGTCTAGGGTTAGGGTAGAATGGCGTACCTCTCTAGGTTATTATCCCTTTATATTTATAGATCTTGGTTTGCTTGGCCTCGAAGCTAGCGCGTGGAGGAGACGCTTGGGTAACCGTCTCGGGTGACGTCATATATGACGTAAGGGATAAGGCGGTTACGGAGCACATGGCAAGATTAGACCCCCAATGATTACACTTGCTGCACAATCCTAATGGGTCCCCCCGGTGTAACTGCTTTCCTTTTCGTAGCTTCGGGAATTGCAGATCGGTTATGCTTTGTGCTCTTAAACCCCAAAGCCTATACCCGGATCTCCTTCCCGACTGCTTAACCGAGTAAAGAGCCAAACCCTTCCCAAGCCTTCACCAAATTAGAGGTTCGTACACTCGGGAGACCTCGGTTCACCATGGCTCGGTAAGATAACCGAACGCCTTAACCGAAGCCACCACATCAGTGATTCAACTTTGCAATAACTATTTCGTAGGAGTGATTGAATGAAATCCTTCATCTTGACGATTGTGACAATACAAGGAACATATGTTCTAACTTTGGTCCATCTTCTAATCTAGTGTCGTTTATTTCTTGAAATTGAACATAAAATCTCTTCATTTGAATTTCATGTCCATTCGAATGGAGCCTGTGGTGGCCTTGGTTACTATCTTGGTAACCTAGCCAAATGGTTTGAACTGATGCCCTGTGGTGGTCTGGCCTGCAACTTGGTAAAAGCTAAATGGTCCCAACAGGCTGTTCGGTTTGTCACTTGGTGAAAAGACCTCTGTGTCTGCCTCGGCAATTATCAACAACACAGAGTGTACCCGTTCCGGTGTTCCCGAAGCCTCCTAAGGAAAGTAGTTATGCCAGATGGGGCCCATGAGGATTGTGCGGCAAGCGTAATCATTGGGATCAGATCTGGCCATGTGTTCCGTAACCGCTTTGCCCCATTCGTCACATATGACGTCATTCGAGGCGGTTACCCGAGCGTACTCTCCACGCGCTAGCTTGGAGACCAAGTAAACCTAGGTCTATAAATACAAAGGGATACTCACCTGGAGAGGTATGTCATTCTACCCTAACCCGAGACCTACATTCTTCCTTTGAGATCTAACTTGATCGTTGGAGGGTCACTGGGTTACCCTAACCCTAGTGACTTATTGCAGGTTCAGCAGTAGGAGCGCGGAGCCGCGGAGGAAGGAACCTAACCCGAACTGCAGTCAAGGTCCCGTCAAATCGAACCCCTACAGAGCCTTAATTTTTCCTTTAGTCTAACAGTTGCATATGTCATGCTATGGAGGAGGAAAAATCTTGCACTGGGGATTCTGCTAGTATCTCTTGCAGTTTGGTTGGTGTTTGAGAAATCTGGGTGTACACTTCTATCACTTGTCTAGAGTATCCTATTCCTCCTACTTGTCATTCTTTTCTGTGGGACAAATCGGCAGAAATTCTCAACTAGTAGCCTTCAATGATTTCTGATGTTTTTATGCTTCTTTGCCATAGTAAGATGATGGTGTTTGTCAATCCTAAAGTACCCACGTAAGATGATGGTGTTTGTCCATCTTCTACTCATGTTTCATATGAACATAAATATCTTCATTTGAATTCCATGTCTTTCCATACAGAGCCTCAAGTTTCCTTATGTGTAACAGTTGCAAATGTGATGATGTGTAGGAGAAAGCTCTTACCGTGGGGATTCTGCTAGTAACTCTTGCTGTTTGGTTGGTGTTTGAGAAATCTGGCTATACACTTCTATCAATTGTGTTCTATTGCTCCTAGTTGTCATTCTTTTCCCCTGGGCCAAATCTGCTGAAATTGTAATCGGTAACCTATAATGATGTCTGATGTTTTTTATGCTTCTTTGCTATAGATGGATACCGGCGCTTGTTGCTACTAAAGCATGAGATAAGTAAAGCAATTTAAGACAATTGGTTGTGGGCTACATGCACCGTGGTTTAACTGTATAACGGATTTTAGTTACTTCTTTCGACTCTAACTTTGAGAACAAATGCTGAGGTTTACGTGGGTACTTCGAATCCTCTTTAACTGTTTACTGGTGCAAAAAAAAAGAAGGTAAAATTACAATGGTGTTGAGAGAGCACCAGCTCATATTCAAGACAAGTAATATAATTAATGAAATACCAATTCATAAGAGATAAAAATACCATGGAGTTGGAAAATGGGATGAACGGTGTACCCTTCCTTTCTGTAGAAAGTAAAATTAGTCCTTGAGCTTCACCCCCCAAACAAAGAAAAGAAATATAGTCCTTGAGCTATCATAAATTCAGAGTTGGATGCCCTGAAATTGGAGTCTGTATCAAGAGAATACTAGAGATTACGCCCTCTAGCATATTAGCATCATAAAGATGCCTAATCAAGAGCCTCCTTTCGTTCATGGTTATTTCGTTCGTGTGATAATAAAGCTGGAAGTAACTTCAAGATCAAAAAAATTTCTTCCATAGAAAAAGAGACGTAGATCAACGTAGTTCAATATGAGACAAAGTATGCATGTAAGTAGCTATTACGGTGTAATTTTGCTATAAGTTCCAACTTCATGCATGGTAACTGTTTTAATTTGGTTCAGCTTTTTCTATCTGGTCCAACTTGACGACTTGCCATTGACTAGATGCAA
Source organism: Rhododendron kiyosumense (assembly GCA_019656275.1). Classification (NCBI taxonomy): domain Eukaryota; kingdom Viridiplantae; phylum Streptophyta; class Magnoliopsida; order Ericales; family Ericaceae; genus Rhododendron; species Rhododendron kiyosumense. The sequence continues at coordinate 154,386 of BPLS01000188.1, forward strand.
AGAACTTTTTGTATGAGGACTTAAGGTTTTGAACAAGAAAACACCTTGTCATTAACATACAATTAAGTTAGTCCAAACAAATTGTCTTCTACTCAAAGACAATTTTTGCAAAATAAGCAAAAGAACCTTGAAAGTTTGTCCAGATGCTGCAAGGAAGTATTAGTGCCAAGGCCTGTTTGGGAGTGATCATCAGAGATTCTCTTAATTTAATTCATTTCCTTCAGTCTTGTCTTTTAATTTTGTTTCTTGCAATTGTAATACCGAGGCTCATGAGATAGCAAAATATGCCCTGTAGGGTGAGACTTTTATGTCCTGGCAAGGAGATTTTCCTAGCTGGATTGGCTACTCTTGATGCTTCTCTTTCAACGTAATGAATAATCCTATTCCTGATTAGCAAAAAAAAAGAGAGTCTATTATCACATAAATGGTTGAACTGCTTGTTTTTGAATTCAGCAGACCACCTCCACCACTACCAGATTTGTATCTCTCGGGAGAAGCAGTAAATCAAATAGCCAGTTTCATTCGCAGTTACATCAATGCATTGCTCTCAACATCCACAGATATCTCCCAAGGAAAGGACACTAGAATGTTTTCCAAAATTGCTGCAGATCGATCCATGTCTACTTTCGGACGTGGGGGTGTTCACTGGATTCCGTACCTTGGGCTACACCCATACGTTTTGACTGTGTCTATATATCCATTTGCTCAGATAAGCAAAAAGTGTATGACCCATTCTTTGAGATTGGCATTGAGTAAGTTCCAAGAGCTAGTCTTTTACACCCAAGGGTACGATTTCCATTTTCATGATCATGTATTCTTTCATGGCAGGCCTTATTTCATTCAGCTATATATAGCCATAACTCAGTGAGCAGCTGTATCTTCTGGCCTTGCAGATCTGGAAATCTCGAAATGAATGGGCTTTTAATTCAACACCAGTTAACTCAAAGGAAATCATGCTAAGTGGGTCTCCCACCTGGGCTGAATTTCATAATGCTTCGTCTACTTCAGCTGGCCTTGGGCGTGATAATGCGCCACGGCCATCATTTTCTACTGAGCATTGGTCCTCCCTAATCCAGGCACCGTGACGGTGAATTCTAAGGGATCGCAGAGGTAGAATTCTGGATGGGAGGTCAACTACAGTCTTTGCATCTTCAATGCTACAAGGAGAAGCTCTAGCTGTTCGATTAGCTGGTTATTTGCTGGAATCAAACCACCTCTCTAATGGGTGCTTGGCAGTGACAGCGAAGTTGTGATTCAGCTATGCTCAACTGAAAACGTACCACCATGGCAGTGTGCCAACATCATTGAAGATATTCGGTTTTTTGCTTCTTCCATTAACTGTAATTTTCTTGGGTTCCTAGTGTTTGAAATATAGTAGCTCATTGTGTAGCTACCTCTCCCACCTAATTGGAGTTCTAATCACCCTTCCCACCTCTCTAATCTTTGTACTGTTGATGTTCTCGGAATTTTGAGCTAATGGAACAGTTTCTTCTGTTCAAAATAATGCCATAAATCATGCCAATTGGTGCCCATTCATCCATGTCCTCACCCCACATGAAAGTGTGTTTGTCAATTATCCTAGCACCCCAAGAACACTTCAGATGCATGTACGAGTATCAGCTACGTTGGTGCCCTTGAGTCACCCAATTGTTCTTTTTGTAAAAAAAACCCACCACTCTTAATGATAACTAGGATGGTAACAATATCATCAGTCAAGTAGTTTGAGAGATTGTGCCAAAACGGCAGAATGACAAGGATGAATAGAAAAAATAAATGATGAGTACATATATAATAGGGCATTCCTTGTCTTGGCAACCCCATGTCAACTGACCTTGATCACAAATAAGCCCTATGAAGCACCAACACTCCTAACTGCTAACCGTATCCGTGTCAAGCACTTCCCGTATGAGACGCGCTGCATATGACTTGTAATATTTAAAAGAGGAACAATGAGAATTACAAAAGATACTAGTATTAGTTTTGCTTGTTTCCTTGTGGAATGCTCATATTAACAACAATTGAATATCTATCCTAAGGATATACTACCTCCGTCCCAATTTACTTGTCACTTTTTGGAGTTCGTGCCACTTTTCAATTGATTATATCTTGTAATTTATAATATTTTAGGCGATTTTGAAAACATTGTATTATAGAACAAATCGAGATCTATCAAACAAGATCCATATTGGATATAAAATTCATTACCAATTTAAAGATATAACTAATTCTTTTTTCCGGTTGGAATAGAACTGTGACAAGTAAATTGGGACGGAGGGAGTATTCATTATCTTTTGCGTGTCCTCAGTCATGGAATTGTGCCTGTATCCCTATTTATTTTAAATTCACGTTCCGTTTCCCGTATCCCGTGTTTGTATTTGTATTTGTATATGTGCTATTAGGATAAGCCTAACTTGACCTGAATCCCCTTGCTGACACCATCCACCGGCTAAAATTCCATTACGAGGCAACCTCTGACGGCTTTCTGCCTCATAGCCTACTTCACTCAAGATTACGAACATCCAAATCATAACCTAATTCAAATTATCCTCTAACAGTCGAAATTACATTAAAAAAACTACGAAAAACAAGGGCATTCAATGGGGAAAAAAAATAGAACCATGAAACATCAATTGATTGGGTGATTGAGAATGTAATGGCGTCTAATGTCTATCAATTTAACCACCGGTTCTCCACCACCACCACCACCACCACCACCGCCACCTCCATAACCGCCGCCTTCACCAACACCAACAAAAAAAATTTGGATACACAATCCTTCATAAATTTTTTTTTTCGATACACAGTCCTTCAAAAAAAATTGAAACTCGAAAATGTTTGGATACCACCACTGTGTATCCGAAATTTTTTCAAAAAAATTTCCCGACATGTCGGATATACATTTCCAAAAAAATTTAGAAAATTTCGGATTTTAAAACTCGAAAATGTTTACAAAATTCGGATTCTAATATCTGAAAATCTTAGACATAATCGAATTTTGATATCTGAATAGTTTCATAAACAAATTCATACTTTAAAATGTGAAAATATATAACACTTTCAAATTTTAAAATCCGAATCCTTTATAACGTATCTTGAAGATGCTTCATGTTTTTTTTTTTTTTTTTTTGTAAAAACTCATTTGTGCATGCGCGATTGACATCATGCAATATAGTAATGCGAGATGAACTCTAACTTATGAATTCTTTGACTAATTTCAGAAGTTAACTTCTGAATTATTGTGTATTTTT
>BPLS01000188.1:167633-191023 GCA_019656275.1 Rhododendron kiyosumense
GATGTGTATAAGAGACAGTATATATATATATATATATATATAGGGTTTTCTTCATATACACTTGAAGAAAAATTTGAAAAATCTTGTATTTTGAAGAGAAATCTCATTTTCATCTCAAAAATCCCTCTCTCCTTAATACTCCACTGTAAAAATCCCTTTCATCATTTCGCAACTCAAAACGATCATCAAACCATTCAAATTAAAACTCAAAGTCTTGATCAAGCACTAAGGTAGAAAGCTACCTGCATTTCTGGTTCTGTTCATCTGAGGGAACTAAGAACCTAAAGCAGTGATACGAGCAGACTAATGCGATCATAGGCTTTTGTTACGAAAAAAAATGTAACTGCGTGTGCCTAGCGCTGGGCAATCCCTCCCCAATGCTGAGCACTTCCTCCTGGACTTGCTTATTATTTCAATATTAGTGGAGTCCAAGGGCTTTTACGTCCATTTCTAGCGTCTATTACTTGTTTTTAATACAATCTCCCTATTGTTTCATCTAGAAACACCTCAAAATATTCTCAAAAAGCTATTATTCATGCATTTTTACTAATTGGTCCACTGTTTGGATAAAAAGAAAATATTTTTCAAAAACTGGTCAGTAGCCCAGCACTGGGGTGTTGTCTTCATTTCTTGCAATTTTTGACAGTTTGCATTCTTTTCATTCATCTTCATGTAACTTTCTGCTCTATTTTACTCTTTTATATATTGAACAATCAGCATATGCCTACACCATACACTTTACTTGCTATGTGTTTTTAAAGGTTAAGAATATACACATTTTATAAAAATCCCGCAAATATTTAGTAGAGACCGATCCCCGTATCGAGCGAGAAGGGTGCCGAACAAAAACCTTCCCTTCTCGTAACTCGACTCCCGAACTCAAAATCTCTGGTTTATCTTTCAAACTCAAATTTCATTTTCAAGTTCAAGGTTTCTCGGGTTACAAATCATCCCACAAAAACCCGGGTGGCAACTCTTTTCAACTTTTCAATAAATCAAAAACGAGCGAGGGCCTGGCCTCAGGTTTGGTAGCCCATAGTGGCGACTCCGCTGGGGAGAATTAATACACTCGTGAACAATCCCTCAAAAGTCTGTCAAAAACAACAAATGCTCTATGCTTGTTGAGGAATGAAATGACGATTCTAACTGGATCCTCGCATCCGACCTTTTCGACCTAGGATTTTTTCGATTGTTCATCCGTGTAGTCTCTTCAAAGTATTGATTAAAGAGAGCCAAACTTGAAAATTATTTATGAAAATTTGAAAATTGCTTATATCCTTAACCTTTGCTTTACACTTGCACTAATCATTAGCCGCGTTGGCGTATTTTGGCAATCTTGCTAATGTCATGGAATCTCAAAATGCACAGCAACCTCCAACGAAGAAGGGTGTCGTTCGACCACTAACCAACATATGCTCAGTAGTGGGAGGCATACCTATGACTCTGAGTCCAAAGAACCCCTCTCAAACCAAAACCTAGCCTTTTGCATTTGTACATAACCATAGAATCGAAACTTCCAAACTAGAACAAGAACCCGTGGTTTAGGGTTATGTAGTCCATCTTGCAAACGTGATGCATTCTTTTCATATATTGCATGACATCCTCATGTTACATCGTACATGTACACAGTTCAAACGTTAGGATGGTCATGGGAAAAAAAAGCTTCTTTTCCCAATGAAGAGTCATGCATCCAGATGCACGCTGTCTAAAGATAACCCGTTTCAAACGATAAGCCTCATCCTTAGCCCATTCCTCGGCCAAAGATTCAATGGAGAATTGGGGAAAGGATCAAGTAATAACGTCATGATGCCCACACCGCTCAAACAACGGTGCCACGTCCCGTTTGGCTAAAAGCGTCATGCCGCTCACGCCATTGTGGTTACGGTCTCACGTCGTTATTGCTAGGTTACTTCCAAAGTCAAAATCAAAACTTTGAACGAATGGTGAATTATGGATCTAACCCGCTTTGGCATCCCCCAAGTCTAGCCGTTTTCCAATAAAAGGGCGCATCATTAAAAGAAACACTGAGGATCGAGGCAACCTTCGAGGGCCGTTTCCAAAGAGTCTTTGAGACTTAAAATCTATGGAGCATACCACTAGTGTTAACCGTGCTCGAACGGCTCCCTGTTCTTGTTTAACCTTAAAATCCATGGACTTCACACTGTTAATCCTGCTCAATTCGAATTCCAACTTCAATCCCATTTCGTTAACAATCTACCAAATCTACCATGGTTATCAATCGAGATCTCTACCACAATAATATTCTAAGTAGTCATATATTCACCTTGTCTTTTTACTTTTTTTCTTCTATGCTTCTCCTGACAAAACAGATACTATCTCCATCCCAAAATATTTGTCCGATCCGCAAAACGCTATTTATATGACTAACAGCACACACAATTTCTCCATCAGTTGGATTGAGGCCAGGTTAGCATTGATCTCATCCGTGAAGACAAGACTTTAGGTCCAGTGCAAAGATGTATTATCAGAGTGTGTGTGTGTGTGTGTGTGTGTGTGTGCAGAACAAAGCACTGAAGTCGTCAATAACGTGAGATTTGAGATCATCAGGGTTTTCCAAACTACTTTGCGATTTTATATTTTTGTTGACAGCGTTTTTGGATTTTACTAACAAGGTAGAATCAGGTGTTGAACCAGAATCGCACTGTTCTTACAGTTTGGTTATGGTAAGATTCCACATGAATAACGGTCAGGTTTTGGCTGTCAAGTTGTCATAACTGTTTGAAACGATCCAGTTATTTGGTTTCTACAGAACTGCACCAATTCGGACATCTGCACTCCAAATGCATATACATCTGTATTGTGAAGGCACAAGTGGCTAGCAGAGAGAAGCAAAAGCCATTGATGTTAATAACAGGATTCACGTATACATTTATAATAACATGAAAACGGGTACGTTACAACAAGGAGCATGTTTGCCTTGGGTTTTGAGTAAAGTTTTTGGGACAATGAGTGGAAAGAGATAGAAAGAGAAATGGGAGTAATAATTGTGAAGAAAAAATATTGGGGACCATGCCCAGAGAGAAAAGTTCGGGTCTAGAGACCCAAACCGAACATGGAGAAGGGCCACAAATCACCCCAAAAAGATCTTCGGGCCTGCTTATGCAATGTAGGATTCTTACTTTGGGTAACAACAATGCGCTCCAAGGCTCCCTCAGATCCATCAGGATTTGCTGCTCGACAGACGCTCAGTTCAACCCGCCTTCCCCTTCGAACAGGAGGCTCAATGATTCTGCCCCAACCCGGCCCAAGATCAGCAGAAGTTGTCTCTTCTTTATTTTGTTCCTCCTCCTCCTCGTCATCATCCTCAGGGATGTCATCATCTGCTTCTTTAATATCGGAATCATAGGAAATTGGATTGTCTCCATATGGAACATCCTCAGCTTCTGAGTCAAATTGGTCCTCTATCAAGATGATCAAGGAGGAAATTTTTTAAATAAAAACGAATCCAGAACTCATAAGAAAATGGCTTCAGCACATTAGCAAAACAAGCATGCATGTAATCACTCCCAAGCATAAACACCTTGAACAGAAATGACACATTGACATGCATGATGCAAATACTGTAAGCATATCTTGAAAAGAGAAAAGAAAAGAAGAAATGAGGCACATACCATAGTCAATTTCAAGATCCTCTGGATTCCTTTTAGCATTCTGCTCTTTCAAAGTATCAAACTTCATACCGTCAAGGGGCCACGGATCTCTGTTTGAATAAGCAAAATGGAATTACAACAAGAGTAGGAATCAGGTTGCTAAAAGCAGTGAAATGTTGCAATAATACGAAAAATTGGATTCAAAACAAGAAGTTACAAGGAAAAGGTATCACATTGATTAGTGTACGTATTGTAATATTATGAACCCCCATGCACACTTCCCTAACTTTGGGTACTTCAGCAACCAACCAGAGACGGAACTATTGGTGGGCTATGGGGGGCCAAGGCCCCCACGTAGTTTCGATTCTTTTTTCTTTGTTTTTTAATTTTAATACGAATACTTCAAGTTCACACGACCAATTGGCAAGTATTTTCAGGAGTTGGGAGGTTCAAACAACATTTTCAAGAATGGAGCTTAGGCCCCGTTCCGGTTTCTATAAAAAGGAACTTTTAGAAAAGGAATGTAATTTCAAGCACAAAAATCATGTGTTTGCACAAATAATTTTTCTACCAATATGGATCTTGTTTGATAGATCTCATTGAGATTTTTTAAACAATGCAAAAGAAATTAAAAAATTATTTTTTTATTTTCATTATATTTGAGCTTGAAATTACCTTTTTTTTGAAAAAGAAGATTTAAAAAGAAAGTGGAACGACACCTTAATCATTTTGAGCATATTGTCGTTCAGCATCCGGAATCCAAACAATTGGGAAGTATTTTCGGGCTATGTCAATGGTTGATTGAGACTAGAAGATCAGAAACCTGCTTACTTGTCCTACAGAGTGGTGGTACTGGTGCTTACTATTCATAGTTCACCCCCCTTTTGCGAAATCCTGGTTCCGTCCCTGCAACCAACCCAAAACTTGATCCCCCAACCACCCTACTACAAGTACCTATCATGTGTAGCTTCATCACCATCGATACCAACTAATATATGAATGCTTCACCTCAGTTGGCCCCAACTGCCATGTGCGCACAACTTTATTTAGGATTGCAATGTACCAAAGGGACTGACATTAAAAACGATTTAAGTAAAGCTCAAACTAATATGTTTATGAAGAAAAGAAACAGGAAAGGTCGAGTGTATTATTTCCTATGAATTATTTGAAGCATAGAAGTTGATAGCAATTTATAAACACAGTTCACATTTACATGTTTGAAGAAGTCACTCAGAATACTTGCCTTGGTCGTTGACCTCGCCTGAAAGCCACAAAGCTGAACTTCTCATCTTCAAAACCACGTAAAGGCTTCCCCCCCTTGGACTTCTAAAAAGACAGTTATGGGCAGGAGGAAATGTAAGAAACATCAACACAGCCCCTTGTCACAAACAGCCAGAAAGATTTTAACTCGTTACAGTACTCGAGAAAAAAATCGCCACACAACCCAAGATTAATGGTCATATGGATTGAGTGGATGCTCAGTGAAGAGGTCTATAGCTTCTCTAAACTTAATGCACATCAAAAATTGTAAAGACAACTCTTAATCAAAAGGTTGTGGAGCAATCCTTTAACATACAAACATAATACAGCTCTTGATTAATTCTTGCAACCTATTGCAGTACAGATGCAGCCAACAGTCTATATAAACTAATGTCAGTATCTCTATGACATACACATATCCTACAATTCCATAGTCAATTACTAAATTAATCAAAGACCTCCAAACATTTATGCTTCAATGTACTTCGCAGTTGTTTAAGACAGCTCATATAGTGAAAAGCAATGTCAAACAATCACCCAAGTGCTAAATAGGTGCCCAAAATCAGACTAACAGATTTTTAGTTTGGTAGATTTTTTTTACTTGCATGGACTGCCTCTCACAAGTCACAATAAAATGTGTAGAGAGAAGTAGTGGACATCTTGACAACTCAAAAGAGAAGTAGTAGACATCTTGATAACTCAAATAAGTGCCAAGGTTATGAAAGTAACAAGACGGGCCACATGCAAAACAATCTAACAGAAAAAACGAGAGAGAGATCAGAAAAGGGTTTAACAGTAACCTTGTACACACGCTGTGATATGGTCCTCTGCAAACGCTGAACAAAATGACAATACTTGCCAGTATTATCCAAAGGACAACGTCCATCATGAGCACACTGCATCGGGAACATTAATATTACAAAAAGTACATATGTAAATTATTATAGTCAGAACGGATGAGTAGGAACAAAAAAGAGATAAATAGTCAAACACACCGGAGCAACAACAAAGGCCCCACTCTTAAGAGTCATCAGATCCTTAGAAGTATCATCAATTGCACCCTTTGATTTGCGGCGTTTCTAAACATCAGAACAAAATATATTCAAAACTTTAAAGAAGAAAAGACAACTACGTATGAAAGAGGAGGATTCCAACACCAAATCTGTTTGATTGAGAGTAACATTGTAGATATATCTTACCCTTTTTTCCATCCATAAAATATAGGACCGCATTTGCGATATGATGTTAAATCCATGTGGTGTTCCAGGTTCCACCAAAACCTGCCCAATATTCGGAATTTTCAGAATAGCCTAAAAGAAAAGTTTGTTTCGCGAGAAGCAAATTCCCTAGTCCCAACATCCAGCTTCAGATAGAAGATAATTTCTTTGAAGCAAAGCCTTAAAGACTACACAGCAGTATAGTACAGAACCATCTTCTTTCTAGAACATTCCTCATTAAAATAATTTTAATCCAAGGTAATTGGATTGAAACAAGTAGACCATATAAGTGATACAAACAGGACCAGGAGATACAAACATTGGCAACACAATTCCGTGTGCCATCAGCACCAAAGTATGCACATCCTGAGACATGAACATGTCCATGGGGTTGAAACTTACCAGAACATCTTGTGTAAGATCCCAAAGCTGGCGCAGAATAGTGATTCTGTCCTGCTGCGATGGTATCTCTCCAAGCACATAAGACTTCACCCAATAAAAACAAAGATCAAGCACTAATTAGCACAAACCAAGGCCACATAAAATAGTTCTCAGAGAAGTTGATGGGTATAGCATTACCAAGTCAAAAGAATGATTAAGCTCGTGGCCAAAAAAAAAAAAGTAATGCAAGAGAAGAACAAAACTTACAGCAATGACGAGGTCATGGTCCCTCTCAGATTTGTTAATATTCTTAGTTAGTGATTGAATACTATCATAGCTGTGAATCAGTGGCAGATTCTTTAGGTCTACAATAACCATAGCATCCAAATGTTAGAAGTTACTTACCATCAGTGGCAAGGAAATGAAGTTCACTCCCTATTTTGGAAATATACCAACTGACCAATGATATAAATGATCCAATGCCAACTAAGAAAACACATGGCACTAACAGTCGAGTTGTCTGAATACTTCAAAATGAATGGAGTATCTAAGAAAAAGTTTCATATTTCAACACATATTTGAATCTATTTTATTTCTCTACTACAAACCGTGTCTGTGTGTATCCTTCCTAAATAGAAAAAGTTCAAAACTTAGATTTCCAAACTATTCATTTGATAGATCATGGAAACGTGAACTTGAATCTCCTTAGCGGGAATGGGACCAAAACTACTGGGATGTCGCTACCGGACCTATATTTTCAAGGTCATGTTTTGATTTTGATATACTTTCTTTTAGACACGAAGTTACATCGAGAATCAACCATATACAGCCAAAGATTTAGTTTATAACTAACACAAGGCATCTAAATCACTTGATCATATTTTATAGGTTCAATACTTTCCCTTAAACATCAACTAAGAAATATCTCAAGGAGGCTCCTTTTCATCCAAACTTACTCTTTATGAGGCTCTGACCAGCACGTTGCATTGACTGGGATGGCTCTACTAAGTTAATTCTTTCCAAAGATCTTGGCCAGACCTCACGCACTGCCCTTTAGAAACAAGTGCCAATTTAGTATTTGCCCACAAGTAAAAAAAAAAATCAGAAACATAAACCCATATATCTTCACTTCACAGTGGCGGAACCATGATTTCCTAAAAGGGGGTGCCAGAATTTTAAATATCCATTCAAGCATTGGAAAGAATTTAAAATGCAAGACTAAAAAATCAAAGGAAAAATATGAATAATTTGCTCCAAACTTCCCAAAAGTATACATAAAATTGACAGCAAAAGAAACTATTGAAATATACTACGCCACCACCTACTAAAACAGAAATGGGTGTTCTTTCAAGTCACGAAAGTCACCTATGATTGCGTTTGCGCTGAACTTCAAGATAAAGACAAACTTATTGGTTAGAGACCCAAAACCAAAGCCCAATATAACTGCACTTCACTATTAAAAATTTAAATTGAGTTTAGGCCAACATAGGCATGATCATAAATTAGCTTCTCACCACATAGCTGAACCAGTACCAGCACCAAAATCCAATACCCTTGTTGGAGAAAAACCAGGTAGCCTTCTACGAACCTAGAACCGAACCTCATGTCAAATGAATTCAACCAGCTCAAAACCATGAATCAAACATACATACATATGGGAAAATTACCACTACTACTATTACCTCACTGAGAACTCTATAGCAAGCAGAGTAGACAGCGGGCATTCGGGAGGCTACATAAGCAATGGTCTGGTCTTCTCTGTACTTGAGACCGATGTCGCCATAAGAGCTCTTGATCTTCCACCGTTTTGAGCTTTCCATTGACTTGAGAGGATCTTCAACGAGCTCTTTCGAAGTGGAGGCAGTGAGCATGAGATTCACATCCTTTATTTCGTTGAACGACTGGGTCAAGCTCAACACTTTCCTCCTCACATGAGTATCCTCTTGCTCTGTCCGGATAATCACTCACATGTTTATGATCCTGTATCTATCTATTTATCTATCTTTCTATCCATCTATCTATCTGGACTTCTATATAGTTTATACAAACAGGCTAACAGCCCCTTTAGATTGAGCGATTTGATAAGAAAAAGAAAATAAAGTATTAGAGTTTCTTGCTTAGTTACTAAAGCCAAATGTTCGGATTGAGTATTTTGGTGAGAAATATAAAAATGAAAATGCTTGATTGGCTCCTTCCCCTTTCTTATCACACACTCCCTCACAATCCAAATGGGTTGTAAGCGTGACAGATTTCTCTCCTTTTTTTTTCCTGAAATAAATAAATAACATTCGAAAAACCTCATTTCAGCAGCTGATATCCTCTCCGTCGTCTTTCCACCCGGGGGGAAAGACTTCAAATTCCCCTCAAAGTTTGTTACTTCACAAAATATCCGCATTTTCTTACAAATTTGCTTGCGTATAAATAAATATCTATGTATACGTATATGATGAGAGAGAGAGAGCCAGGGGACCTCGGAGATAACGTTTGATGGCACGACGGAGACGGAAGTGGACGACGTGGCAACCTTCGGATTGTTTGGCGGCGGCGCGGAGAGCTTCGGCGGTGAACCTTGGGATGGTTTCAGATATCAGAGACGCCATTTTCGGATCAGTCGAGCTTTTACAGGGCTGGCTCTATGTTAATTGGGGTACAGGCCGGAGCAGAAGTGGGGTTATAGGGTTTTACAGCCTGCTTCTTTAGTTTCCGGAACAAGCCTTCTTATTACGTAAAAAATAAGTTCTTAATTTATTTCTGGAACGGGCTTTTAGAATCACGTTAGGCTGGAATAAAAGAGAAGGGTATATTGGTAAAAATACATACACTCTCTTTTCCTTTTTCACATATATTTTGTTCATTCAAATAAGACGGCGAGAAATCACACCATTTCTTTTCTTTCTCACTAATAAGGGAGACAACACCCCTTTTTTTTCTTTTCTAACCTAGGTTGCCAAATGGGCTGTTAGGAAATGGCGACAAAATTACCCAAGGAAATGCCAGTAGTAGAGTGTTAGGGTGCGTTTCCGAACGCAAAAAAAGCTCTTATTTTTTAAAAAAGTAATTTTAAATTCAAAAATTATAAATTTATTGAAATATAAAAATATATAATATAGATCTTATTTAAAAGATCTTCTCACCGAGATCTTTTATACGATGCAAAAAAAAATTGAAAAATTATTTTTTATTTATATTATTTTTTGAATTTGAAAATGTGAAATAAACTGCTTATTTTTTAAAAAGGTTTCTGCAACGGGGTCTTACTTGTAGTAATTTTTATAATTTTATAAAGCTGAAACTTATTTTAATATTTTCAAATTTTTGCTTTATTTTTCGTTGTATTTTTTAGGTTAATTGTTCGTACGAATAGGAGAAATATAAAAATATGAATCGTTGTTGACAATTTTTAAATAAGACAGCATTTTAGATAAATAAGTTAGTTGTTCGATAATTTTTTTCGTCTTAATAATTTTTTTTTCATAATTTTTGTACTTTGTGGACTACTCTCATCGAGACGTATGATTAATCTAAAAAATATGACAAAAATACACAAAACGAAGAAGAAAGATTAAGTTTACAAAGCCCCAAAGGTTGGTCAAGTTGTCTTGGCCTGAGATTTAAGTGTTTGTTTTATCTTGTTAGGATCACAACACACATGCAACTAACCTTTATTGTAGAACTTCTCGGTACCTCTTATAATATGAGCCACAAGCTCTAACATATCTTAAGGTCTTAGATTCAATTCTCCTTACCAACAACTCTTGGAGCCACCTTACTTCATGCGTATGCGTATGAAACGGTTGTGGGAGGGGCTATAGGAATTAGCCTGAGGTGTGCGTAAGCTGGCCAGAAATACTGTGCTTTACCCGAAAAAAGAGCCAACTGAATTTTATTGGGCCTGTTTTTTGTTGTGTGGTAGAAGAATTCAAAAGGATCTTCGGCCCAGTAGGTTTTGGAGCTCAGAACCTTGGACAGTGCGCATCAAAGGCCTTGTTCCTTTTTAGTTTGGGTTTTGAGGCCCATGCTTTGTCTGTGGGAGGAAAATTTGGCCCGCGCTCGTGTTATAGGTTGTGTTAATTCTTTCGAGCTTTATTCTTGTTTCGGGCATGATACTTAGGCCCCGTTCCAGAATATCTTTTTAAAAAATAAGTACTTATTTCATATTTTTAAATTCAAAAATATTATAAATGATAAATAATATTTCAATTTTTTTTACACCGTATTAAAGATCTCAATAAAATCTATCAAATAAGATCCATATTGATATAAAATTATTTGCGTAAGTACATAATTTTTTAACTTGAAATTGCCTTCTTAAAAAATAAGTACTTATTTCCCTTTCGGGAACGAGTTATCTACCACACTGTACAGTCCGATACACGGAAAAGTCTACAATACACATCCCTTAAAAGGGTGTACCATATACACCTATTTTATGGTTCATTCATAACATTTTAGCATGTTTCGTAACTTTTGTTCTAGAACTCATAACTTTTCAGCAGCACAATTCATAACATTTTCATTATGATTCATAACATTTTAGTGTATCTCGTAACCTTTATACAATTCGTAACTTTTTAGCAATACGATTCGTAACATTTTCTCTATAATTCATAACATTTTGGGGGGTGCATATGATACACACCCAAATAAGGGATGTGTATTATAGTCTTTCCCCGGATACACACTTTTTAGTAGTTAGTAGTATCCTTTAATATTTTTGGAGGTGCATATGATACACACTCAAATAAAGAGTATGTATTATAGTTTTTCCTCGGATACACACCTTTTAGGCTTTTAGTAGTTAGTAGTATCCTTCAAGAAAATCGCCTATCGTTTTTAACTTTATCGAAAATCACTTTAGGGTAGGTTACGAAAATTCAAGGTTAGAGCGTAAATTACGAATCCCTTTGAAGACTCACAAGTTATTGAGATAAGGTCATCTTTACGATTAGTCTCGGCGAGAATCTTGAATTTTTGGACTATCCTCAGCCTTAAACATCTAGTTGAAAAGTAATATATGGTCTATATTGATCAAGAAGAAATTTCTAAACTCTTCACACCATTCGAATCACATAGTTGAATCAGGACACGTAAAAATGGTCACATTAAGTTCGTGATTGATGCGTAAGACTCCTTATATGGGCCAATGACACAAGGCATAACATATTTGTTCTTTGTTTTTGATAACTCAGACCTTAGATATCTGAGTTAGCTTACGGCTACCTCGATTGATTGTGGAAACCAATTTCACTGTCCATTTTTGCAGGGATCTAGTCAAAGCCGCCAAGGCAAATTCTTTGAATTGGCATCCCAGGGCTAATGATAACTTTTGCTAATTCAAATGATAAAAAGAAGAAAGAGACTAGAGCTAGCCCACTTGAGAAGAAGTAAAACCCCACTTGAAAAGTCGTGGGTAATCCAATGCAGAAAGCAGATAATGGTGGGGAGAACACGACGTAATTTCATGGGGTTGCAATTGGAACACATGTAGTGAACTTTTGGGTTGAATAGATAGAGATAGGGCTCCTCAAGACGGACTTGTTGCCCTCTAAAGATTTTAACACTTCTTCCATTGATGGAAAACAGGGCCCTTTCTTCCTTGTGCTTTTTCTTCAATTTCGAGGATAGAAGTACCCCATACATGCATTGACCTCATACGTCTTTAGCCTGTATGCGAGGTGTTAAAGATTGGCACGGGAGTTTTCAATCCAAAGTTACAATCCCCACCACCGCGGGATAGTGCACCTACACGTCTTTGTCAATGCTATTTTCTGATCAGAAGAGCAAGAGCTAACTATTGAGACTTTGGATTATCTGGACACATATTCCATGAAATGGTTCACGCATGTTTGTTGCCAAGGGCCACAAGATCAAGTAGATAAGGAATAAAATATCGAGTTCCATTATGCCCTTAAACCTATGGTATTGATATTTCGAAATCGCATCAGTGTCTATGTCTGTTTGTTCTTCGAGCTGTTGCATGTAGCACCATTTTGTACATTAACAAGATAAATTCTTATTTTTATTTTTATTTATTTATTTGCTCGGCCAAGATCAATTCTTATTTTATGAGTTTAGTTTTCTCTTTCGGCTCTATTCCACTAAAATTTTTATTTTTTTAAGTACTCCTTATTTCTCGTTTCGTGAAACAAATCATTCTCTCACAATATATCATTTTTTATTAAAAAGAATAAGTATTTATTTTAGTTAGTAGAACACACCCTTCATCTAACAGTAATTGTGATTTGCGGGTAGTTGCAGTCATTGGAATCTCGACCATGTAATGGTCGGTCCAGTACCATGCAGGGGCGAGCTTTTGTTTTTCTCACCATACGTAGTGTTGGTGAGTTTCGTGACCACAAAGGTCGTTGATATTTTTCATCAGCTTGAATTGTTGTTTCATGACAATTGGGCTAGAAGTCAAGGTCCGACATCATTTCAATAATCTATCAATACCCGATCAACATAAAAGCTCTAGAAATGAGTAGCTTCAATTATCAAAGTAGGCCCGAAAAAGGCCCTCAAATGGTGTGAACATACATGAGCTTATATAAAGTTCCTCCGATCGCACGAGTCACTATTAAAATTGCTTGCAAGGTTTAGATTTACAGTACTGGATCAACTATTATAATTAAATTACTTGCAAGTGGCAATGCAGAAGAATATCCCCCTATCCCCAAGCCTGAAAATTGAAGCACAGGCATAGATGCAGAATACCACATTGCATGTGGTTTGCTTATGTTACTCCCTCCATCCCTTTTTAAATGTCTTACTTCGTAATTTCAATTTATTAAAAAAGTATCATTATTACACCTTTCACATCAACTTTTACCTCCACTTTCCGTCCTTACCCACTATGAAAACATCATTATTACATTTTTACTTACTAACTTTTCAAAATGAAATCTACTTATAGGGGCAAAATGGAAAATTCATCAACTTTTACCCATTAACTTTACAAAATGGACACTTATTAAGAGACAGTCCAAAATAGAATACTGGACTCTAAAAAAGGGACGGAGAGAGTAATTTTTTTTTTACCACCCGATAAATATCTAGCCTACTCTTAAAGAGATGAGAAAGATGTATTGTTAAGCGGCATACGGGTGAAGTAAGCCCAAAAAGTATCAACTATCACACCAAACACTTGCACTCCTAACGAGACTCGAAACTTTATCTTCCATGCAGAAGTGGTGAGAAAGTGTCGTTGAGCTACAAATCCGTTGGCTACTTGTGTTAAATTACTTATATCTTAATTTAAAAACTCTATTCCTAACAAAAGGAGAAAAATGAAATTGCTCCATGATTTTCCTCGAAAGCATATGCTCACCCTCTCCTGGCGCACATTAGTAGGGCCCAAAACATCACCCAAAAGATACTCCCAAAAAAATCTCCAACTCCCACATGGTAGTGAACCAACCCCCCATGTTGTTGATCCCCACTATTAATTCGACCCATTGGAAATAATAAATCTATAAATTTCTGACAATAGAAAACCAATAAAGCACCGGTAAATAGATGCCTCAAATACCATTCGACTCAAGCGTCAGGTTAGAAGAAAGAAATTTCTGACGAATCTCCTAATCTCGACATTGATGACCTAGATTAGACAAAAAAAAAGAACAATTGCGCTACGCATAAACTGCCTCAGACATCTCTCACCGTCGATTCGTCAAACAAAAAACGAAGAATTTTCATCTTTTAATACAGATTTACACACTTATTATTGTCAGTGTATTAGACTGAATGTAAAATTTTCCTTTTTGTAGAACGGGCTAGTATTTCTAATACTCCCTCCATCCCAATTTACTTGTCACAGTTCTATTTCAACCGGAAAAAAGAATTAGTTATATCTTTAAATTGGTAATGAATTTTATATCCAATATGGATCTTGTTTGATAGATCTCGATTTGTTCTATAATACAATGTTTTCAAAATCGCCTAAAATATTATAAATCACAAGATATAATCAATTGAAAAGTGGCACGAACTCCAAAAAGTGACAAGTAAATTGGGACGGAGGTAGTACGATTTTTGGTACTTACACACACAAAAAGAGAAACATATACCACCTTGTATCCCCTGTTCACGCTTGTAAATTAGCAAAGGACTATATATCTTCGCATGTTTTTCTCTACTACTGTAAGTTTATATGTTTATATGTATGTGGTTTACAATATATCAAAAACCGCTCTCACATCGCCGGAAACCATGATCTCTGATGCGGACCACAGCCTAGCAGCTTCGTTTCGGCTCAAGCCCAATTTCGATGGCGAAGTTTCATTGCAGTCCGCGAAGTATTTTCCAGTCACGTCTGCAAGCCTTGGATGAGTCGCAACGTAGCAAGTCGTCGCAGCAGCCTTAAAAAAAATTCAATTGATCAAAAAACAATTTCATATAATATCTACAGATATATATATATTAGGGGTCCCCGGAACCGTCCCGTAGATGCAGTGCCGGCTCCGACATTTGGGTTGCCCAAGCCTAATCTTCCACTTGGTTGCCTCTAAATATATTTTTTTGCTGAATTTTTAATTTCTTTTGTATACATAAATTTTATTTTATTTTTTGTTGCCCCTTACCGGGGGTTGCCCAAACCGGCCGGCTTGCGGGGCTTACCCCTGGCCGGCCCTGCGAATATGTAATATTGTAGATAGATAAATCATACGTGTGCTTTTTTTTAGTCTGATGAAACAGTTGGTGTAATAAATTGGAAAGAAAAGCTACCTGTGGAATGGTCTTTAATAGCTTGGAAGCCAAGAGGAATACGAGATCTGTAATGAGGCCTTCGCGTTCCCGGGTGAGTCGAGTTCTCACTATACCTGGATGTACGCTATTCACCGTAATGTTTGCCTTCGTTTCCTGTAACATGGCCAAGGTGACTCCAACATTTGTGGACAACGAGACTTAGGAGGAAGCAAAACCGTAAATAAATTTCACTATCAAATCAACCCTTCGAGTTTATTCGTTCGCCAAGAAAATTTTGGTAGACAAAACAACTATCAAATTTTACCATTCGTTATTTAACCCATATGTAGTACATGGGTTGTCAGTTCTCTAATACTTTTATTTTTAGTAAGCATTTTTTTTTGTTTATTAATTCAAAATTTTCTGGTTCCGGTTTCTCTCGACGAGGAGAACAAATAAGTGATGTCATTTATTTATTAAAAGAGATGAAAAGAGAAGTTTTTATCGAGCTCGAGATTGAAACTAAGGTTTTGTCCGTTAAAGGTTCGCATGTATTCAAATCTTCTTTTTTTTTCGTCGTAAATTCAAGAAATAAAGTTTCTTTTTTTGCTAAAAAATGACCAAAATGCAATTTTTTGGCGAAAATTTTGCATTTTTTAAACATCAAAATAAAAAACACAGCCTTAAATTACCTTGAGTATCTGAGCGAGTTCCTTGGTGTGCAAAACGTTAGCGAGCTTCGAGATAGCATATGCACGTGTCGCATCATAAATACTGCCAAACCCCGAGACAACATTTTCAGAACAGAGGACCATTTCGCAATTTTCCAAAACTTATCTGTTTGAGAGAATTTTCTCCCACTCACCTCCTATCTGTAGTTATCTGCTCCAGAGAACGAATTAAGTCGCCGGAAAACCAGCCGTGAATGCTCGACGTCACGTTCACTATCCGTCCTTGCACGCCGGAGGCATTCGCAGTTTCGATCATTTTCTTCAGTAACAGCTTCGTCATCAGAAAGTGACCTGATTTTTCCAACAGGAAAGTTAGAGCCTTTTGGTACTTCTGAGTCACACTACAGTGAACTGTGAATTTCCACACGTTTTTTTTTTTTGATCCGGTGAATTTCCACACGTTAAAATGCAAAAAGTATAAGAACACGGCTTTATAACGCAGCTCTGCCCGGAGCTGTTTATATGCAGACCCATATGCATCTAACGATTCCGAATACAATTATGTTTTAAATTTTAGTGTCTGTAGCATTGATATTTTACATTTGAAAGGGAATGTTACCTAAATAATTCGTCGCGAATGTCATCTCTACTCCGTCCTCGGAGATTGCGTGTTCGTGTGTGAACTTTCCGGCATTGTTTCTGAAAATCAATAGGACAAAATATTAACCTACACATGATACGTGCACAAGCATTGGAAACTAAAACATCGGTCACAGTGCAACAATAACGGAATATTAAAGACATGCAACGAGAATCAGTGGTAGCAGTTGTGAATTTTTGAAAATTATTTTTGAGAAATGAAAGAAAAACGTTTAGTAGGTCTCATCAACCATAGACTGTGGTGAACGACTCTAAGTCGTAGTGGCCTTGAACTGATTCGTGAATCACAAACTATCTCCTAATATGTAACGTGAAACCAGTTGATAAGGATGTGATTTTTCAATCTCGTCGACATATTTTTGTCAACGGTATTGAAAAACGCAAAATCGATAAGTATCGATCGATTCATTATATTGGTTGATTGGAGATATATAGAGTTTAGGAGTTACATGAGGAGATTGAGAGGCAAATTGAGGGACTCGAACTGTAAGACGAAGCTTCGAACTGAATTTAGAGAACTGAGATCAAGAGCCATAACGATGATCTCCGATTCAGGAAATTCCGATAAGATCCGAGCCTTGGCGTCCTCTGCAGCCTTGAGGCTCCGAGCCGGAAGGACAAGCCGCGCGCCGCGCTTGGCTAAAACTCGAGCAGTCTCAGCTCCGATCCCTGACGTGGCGCCTGTTGGACCACACGATCAAGATTATCCATACATATTGTCAGTCTTTTCTATAAAATTAATTTACAAGTCCAAATTTAGATTAAGTATTAATCTTGACAAAGAAAATTTAAACAGTAAAAAATTATGAACAATTTAAAGCTCAAAAAGTTTACAAAAAACAAAAAACAAGTTGCGATTCTAGTGTTTCTAGTTTTGTCTCACTTGATTTTTCAGAATTTCAGTCATAGTTTTGAATAACGCGCGATAGCGGACTGTGTAATTGTAGCGATACATGAGTAGCTATAGCGGGAGTATCGAATGATACGTAATGAGAACTGGGGTTGTGAATTTTTCAAAATCATTTTTGGCGCTAAAGCACCTTTAGTGGCTGTAGCAGGCAAAAAATCAGATACAAAACTATTCATACCAGGAACTGACCAATGTGGGTGTGAACTTTGGATAGCACCGGTATAGTGGGTTGTGTCGGCCGGTTTTTAAAACTATGATTTCGGCATATATATATTTTCGTACTTTTCAAATTAGTAGTACTCTAATTGGGACGAATGTATAACTAATCGCAAAAAGTTTGACAAAAAAAACTAAATGAAAAATCTCCAAATATTAGTTATGCCCATTGTCTTTAAAACATTTAATATTATCCAAACACAACCAAATTGCTTCCCCTTTTTCAGGAGTAGTTCTTAAATCATCCAAGAAAAAATTAACATTAGTCGTACAATGATATCGACTTTATCGCGTAATATCCGTCAATTTTACGGTAAAACAACCCCAATTCGTTTAAAGGTTTTGAATTTTGGATTCTAATCATTATTCTATTTTTCTCCAATTATTACTATCATTTTTCTGTCAATCTCTCTCCAATCATTACCTCTATTTTCAATTACTCAATTACTCTATTCTTTCTACACTCATTACTTATAAATTCAAATCTAAAATCCCAAAACAAACGGGTCAATTAATCTCAACCAATCCTTTTCCGAATAATTTATAAATCGAGATATAAAAAATGAATTATTCTAATGATTGGACAAAACTCATCGTGTGTCATATGAAAAACTAACTGTCTATGCCCACCCTAAACGTTCACCGTTCTCCTACCTCTTTCAATCACATTGTCCAAAAGTATTTTGGATCATTGACTGTCGATACGCAAAATGAGAGGTTAAGCTTAAGCATTGGGTGTAGCACCACTGAAAATCATGCGATGAATCACATGAGAGAATCTTAGATTCAACGAGTGGATGATAATGGTGGTGATGATATATAATACTCCTAGTAAGTACAAAAAAAGAAAGAGATGAAGATGATATGATAGTGCAAGAAGAGGAAAAAAGAACTCTTTTTGACATACCAGTAATGATGGCGGTGACGGAGCGTAGATCGGGGGAGCTCTCCGTGACTTGCTCGGCCGTGGACTTGGAGCCGTACCCGCTCGCGCCGGCCGACCCGATCAGGTACTTGATGGTCTCGAGCATTTTCGGCTACTGTGAATTCTTCTTCTTCTTCGTCGTCTCTCTGCTCTGTTTTCTCCTTTCCTTCAACAGCTTTTTGTACTTTTTCCTGTTTTCAATCGCAGAGTTTTGTTTCTTTGTCCCCGATTTGGCCTCTGAGAGTGTGGGTACTTTCAATGGAAACCCAAGTACGTAAATACGCAGTTACTATTATGCACTTTGCAGTAACGGAGACAGAGAGGGAAAGTAAATGCGTAGGGGTGCCTTTTGCCAGGCTTGGCACCGTTTGCATTTACTCCTACTCTTTTAGAGGAGAGAGAGAGAGAGAGAGAGAGAGATCTGGGCTAGTTTGGGGGTGGTTACGGTTAGGAGCTAACGAGAAAGAGAGGGATGAAGGAGGGGAAAGTTTTATAATGGCAATGGTCCTTCCAATTCCGATATTTGGTCAAGTGGATACGAGAAAGTAATTTAAAGATTTGTCTTTTTTGAGGGTCGCAAGTTCGAATTGTACGACGGACAAACATTCTGAGCCTTGGGCCATTGGAAGTTTACTCAGTAGTTAATTTTAGAGTCTTGAAATGAGTCAGATGTACGCAAGCTGATCCGGATATCTAACTATAAAAAAATGGTAATGGCCCTTCTAAGTAGGGTTAGTGTAAGGGAATCAATGGATTAAGATAAGATGATGAAGATTATATCTTTGTCATTGATTGGTTGGGATTATTTAAGTTTTGCAGGACTGGCTTTATTGTTGTTTAGTATCTGGTCCAAACCGTCATTAAGGAATATTTATTGATGAAACTTTAAGGGAAATGATTTTGTCACTCTTTTTTGTTAACGTCATTCCCCTGCAAGTGTATTTTTGCACCAAAAATACACTTGCAGGGGAGTAACGTTAACGAAAAATGGAGTAACAAAATCAGCAGCCAACTTAATCATTAAGATTGAATTTGTGGATTTTGAAGAGGATTGTGATTGGGTTATAAATATCTGGGAAATATGGAGGAAAGTGGAATTAAATCAAGAGGATATCATAACAAGTGAAAGAAATTAAAGGCCAGGCTTAAATTAAGCGAAGTATCTTTCCATTTGTCTCTTTTAAATTTAGATTACATTCACAATAAATAATTTCAGTTTAATAGTCAGCTCGACGAGATGAATTGAAAAATTAAAATTTGATCACAGCATAAAAATTTCACAAAAGGATTAAAACAATTCGATAATAGAGTTTTATTGTCTTTTGGATTAATCTTTCTCAAACACTTTCCAATTATGTCGTATATTTTTATATTTTCTTGATTTTTCCTGTCGAGCCAAATGATTTATATTACTAAATATTTTAATGAATTGTTAAGGTCATTGAGCAACAAAAATATATATTGTCTTTAAAAATAATTAATTTAGTCCATATTGTTTCTTGGATTTGTTTGTTTTGTTCGCCAATTATTCTTTTTTCATTGGTCAATTCGTCCACATATCTATGAAAGTCTTTTAGAAAACAAACTAATTAATGTTGTTTTTGTTTCGTTACAAAAGCGAGTAAAAAGCAAATTATTCGGCAAAAATCAATGGTTATTTCTTTACTCATAAAGATTCATGAATATCTACAATAGGTTTCGAATTCGAAAATTCATAGTTGCTAAATACTCAAATATTGTGAGTGGTTTGAAATTAATTAGTGCTTATGATTAAAAAAAATGAACTCTCTAGTTTCATTTTATTTCTAATCATAATTGTCATTTTCTAATTACTGTCATCGAGACTAGTAATTCAAAACAAATTGATGCAAAACTTCAAAAATAAAAAATAAAAAATCGCAAGAAAACAAAAGTAAATTTAAAAATAGAGTAATTGAATACTGGAGTAGTAAATTTAATCTAACTCCTGCCCGAAATTAGTTAAGCGATTATTTAAATTAAATTGATTACCGATCCAAAAAAGATTACTAGCTAGTATTTGAATTGATCCACACGTGAGGGTTCCGAATTTGCAGAAAAGCGGTCAATCCAACGTGTTGTGTCCTCGAATCTCACCACGTCGTACGTGGGATTGGGATAGTGAAAAACAAACGTTGCTGTTGCTGGTCAATCATTCCCCGGTAACCACCCCCGGACCTCATTTCTTCATTGTTATGAGACCACTAGTATTTTTCTGATTTTTTTTTTTAATAACTGGATGTCCAGGCAAGCTTTGCTCACCTCGATTAATTTCAGGATCCTGAAGATAACGACCGGACATAACCCGCAGTGACCTCAAAATTTGGAATGTTTGGCCTCCTTGAGAATGGAACCAATGATTTTTCCAAAAATTTATCCCTTCCGCGTGCTTCATTTGTATGGTTATTGTTTTTCCCATGCGATGGATATTATTTTTTAACAGATTTCACCGAGCCCTAGGGGCATGTCAATTGTCAAGAGTTGTTGCTCGGACCGACCAGTCTGCTCGTGGGGGGAAGTTACCACTCCCCAATGTCCCCAATTGACCCCCTCTTACTCTTTAGATTATCTCTAGCCCGTGGGAGCACAACTCTCCCCCACTTGAAAGAAACCGCTCCACTCACCCACGATCTGGGTACGTACACGACTTCGAAGGTACGTGACACGTTTGTTCATAGGATGCCTATAAAATACGAGCACAATAGACATACACAGGTACGCACTCTGCAGTTTCATTTCAATACAGAGCTTTCACCTATCATAACCACTTCTAAATTAATCATCAGAGGGTTCACTACTGAAAATACCCCCAATCATTGAGCTTGTTTTGCAGGAACGTCCCCTTGGAGGAGCTCGGAATGACCTTCCATTTTCTCATCACTACCATTATGTTTCAACAAATTAGACCAAAATTATTCCAGTGGAGGGACTGATCTCTCTTAAACATGGTTGTGTGCGTAAGTCGACAGCTACATCTTACCAAACGTTTCATGATTTTACCAAGTTCCGTCAACTTCAACTTTTAGCAAATGTGAGTGTTTAGGTTAAATATTTATGAGAAACTCAACTAATTCTATGACTCTTGAATTTAACAACTGGATTTATCTCCAGTGTGATCTACTGGAGCTGCTTGGCGACTCTAGGAACTATTAACACTGGGGTCATTCATTTGTTCAAATTCTAATTATTTCACACAGAAATTACTTCATAGTTGATAATAAACAAAATAACAAATTTATTTATCTCCAACGAAAAATAGAGTTTCAAATAGGTCCATTTAGATATATTTGGACACCAAACTGACCAAAGTACGTAGGAGTTTCAGTGTTGGACATTGTGTCATATAGACTACCAATGAACAGAACTTATATACACCAGCTGTAACTCTATTATTGCTCTATTATTTTGTCCCATGGTGTCGGGCGACCCCACGGCTAATAGGTTGGCGTCGCCTCTGCTCATAGAGAAAGTCAAACTTGTGAGCCAAAGAAAATAAACTCCTTACTTACTGTTGTGCGTCCACAACCAACTCTTGGTATAACCAACTCTAGTGGCATAATGAAAGAATGCATGCATGCCCGGGCCGGTAATTACATATTGTTCAGCAAACAAGACCATCAGTATCTCTCTAATGCTAAAAAAGAAACGTAAGGTCTCTTCTCCTTTAACCGTGACTTTAAACGGGTTACGCATTTCAGATTGAAGTGATCATGCGGCTCATGCCATTATAGGCTGTTAATTTAAGGCATTAATGTCTTTGAAAATGCCAAAATGGTCATAGGTGCTATAAACTCTTTTGGCACTAGCCAGTCGATCCATATAGAGTTTTGTTCTTTAATTCAGATCCCCTACAAGAGGGCAGTGAGATTGGTCCCTCGGAATTAGTCGATATGCGCACAAATTGATCCGAACATCTTGATACATATCTGGTCTGCTAATAATAGTTAGATATATTGACTATAACACTAGTCTAATATTGCAAGATTACTTTTTCAGTGCCAAAGACAAATGGAAGGCCAAGAATTTTGTAATAATAGGTGCACATGGTGGTAGATTTTGACTTCAACTTAAGATTCCCACCTCCGGAATGCTCGGTTCTCCGTGAGCCCCCTCTACCCTTATTAAAATTTTAGTACATCATTCTTATTACTTAATTCGCCACCTAAACTCTATTTTGTAAGTAATATATTCGATCTTCCATCATTAATTTGTTCAACTGAATCGAGTTGTTAAGTAGTCTCACTCCATTTCCAAAATTTTGTCCCTTGTCTCTTTTTCGAATTTCCCATAATTCATATTCGGTTCTTCTTTTTTTCTTGTTCCCTCTTTTGTGATTTCTTTCGTCAAGATGAATTTGAAGATTCCAATATATTGACCAAACTCTAGAAAAAGTTTCGCAAACAACAAGACGTAGCGAGCGTATCTGAAGCATTCAAAACCCAGACGATGCTACTTTCGAAGCATCCATGCTTCATAGGCAGCATGGGCTCTTAAGATTTGGTAACTTTAATATCAGTTTGATTATCTGATATTTTTCCATAGGTCTATCACCAATTGTATATATGATTGTGCATCTGGTCGTGCCTTGCCACTTACTCATTTTAATACTACCAAATTGGCACCTGTTGGTGCCATTGGAATACTAGCAGCTTTCAATGATTGCCACACTTTTTTCTGTGGGTACCCCGAATCTAGAAGGGTCCCTCCTACTTAGATCATCCAATTTCTCAGCCTAAGTTAGCTTTTGTTTAGATTAGGCTAATCATCTCACCACGTCTTTTTTTCTTTTTCTTTTTTATTTAAATAATCAGGTGCCCGAGCTAGCACCATATATAC
>BPLS01000188.1:191033-233570 GCA_019656275.1 Rhododendron kiyosumense
GTACTTGTTGGCAAGTTACCCTTGAGGCTCGTTACTTCTATTTAACCGTGATCTATTGTTGTGACGTTGTTGTCTTTTTGTTGAGATCCTTGCGTACGTTCTTGAACATGCATTGAGGCCACCCGCCGACTGTAGTATTTTTCTATAAGCTGGTGTGACAGATAACAATTATTAGGTGCGGGTTGCTTCAATCCTTCTCAGCCGCACAACTCTTCTCGGAATGATTGATTCACTAGGACGGGAGATACACTACTCGGCTTGCCAGCATAATTACCACATGCATGATCAGATTCAGGGATTAAGAGAGTAGAGTGACTCATCCGAGTCTGGTGATTTGATTAATTAAGATTGCTGTTAGAATATGGGTAAACGTTTCTTATATCGGATAAATAGAAAAATGATTGGACTATAATATACAATTGGATAATTCACCGGTACTTACAAGGTTTAGCCTTTTAAATAGATATGTATCATTCAAGGGAAATTGGGCCCAAGTGAGGTGGTAGATAGGGATGGCAACGGAGAGGGTCGGGGGTGGATACCACTATCCCCATCCCCGATCCCCAAACCCAAATCCCTCCCCATCCCCGCCCCGATCCCCACTGGGAATTTATTTTTACACTCCATCCCCGCCCCAAACGGGGAATCGGGGATCCAAAGATTCCAAAACTTTTATAAAAAAAAAGTCACCTGCTATTAGAAAATACAAACCATGAAACTAAATTAAAAAAAAACACAATCTAGGCTGCCATTACAATTGATAATCAATATCAATTTCAACTTTCATTAAGTTTTGGGAAACAGAAAGCCTAAAAAAAAACGCTTCATATAGTACTTTTGACATGAACCATTTGTTCATTGGTTAATTGGAGTACAAAACCAAATTGCTTCCTACTGTCATTTAACACAAAATAGTCCAACTACAGGAATCAGAGTAAAATTTATGTATATATATAGTAGGCTAGTGGGATGGTGTGGGCACACGCCCCGGAAATCGCCCGATTTTGGTTTGCTGCCCTCTTTGGAAAACAGCGCGGCGAAACGCTTCGATTCAAAGTCGCCACTCGGGTTTTAGCGGTGAGGCACCCAAGGAACCGAACTCGAGAACGCCTGCTACTTTTTGCTTTTGATTTGAAAAAGGGTTTGATTTGATTTGAAAAAAAGGCGTAGACTGGTCCGTCGTCACCTTCGATATCTGAGGTTCGGGAGCCAGGTTACGAGAGGGGAAGGGTTTTATGGCACCCCTCTCGCCCAATCCGGAGATCGGTCTCTACTCGGGCATTTTATAAAATGTTTGCATTTTTCTCTCATTTGATCATTTTTAGCCAGTTAGGGCGGGGGAACAGTTAATGGGGATTAATATTGTAACAACTTGCAGTTTTATATGACAAAATGCTTATGGATGACGGTTTGCTTGCTTTGAATTGAATTAAATGTAAGAACATAGATTGAGAACAAGCACTGCGAAGAGTTCAACGAGATGATGTACGCTGCTCCTCAGACGCGTGAGCAGGTGACACGCTGGCACGCAATGGCAGAACCACTGCACGCCAACAGACCCTGCGCACGCCACCTTAAGGCTGGCGTACACTACCCTATCGATTTCTTACAGCTCTTGCTCTCGACCCTCTGGGCTCTGGAATGGACCAGTGCACACTCAGGACAAACCACGCAGTTAAGAACATAGTTTAAGTACATATTACAGGCAGACAGATGTAAGAAATGGCTAAGAGCCATGAGAATAGCACAGCAAACCCCATAAACAGAGTGTGGAGGAATAAGAGACCAAAATGGAACTGTGACGTAAGGGCCAAGCACTGACTTGTATCAAACGTGCCGTACGCCACCCCATGGGGGCCGTACGCCAGGTTTGTATGTTAATCAGGGTCTGGCTTTACATCATCTGGGCTCTGGATCATGACCAGAAATACCCCAGAGGCCTTGCAAGCAGAAAAGGACATAGGTATTGAAAGCTACATATACACAGCTCTAAAGTACAGAAAACAATAAACTGGTTATTATCATGCTAGAAGGTGATGACATAAAGTAAATGAACAATAAATGGGCTCTTCATGATCCCCACGCCAACTGTGCACGTACAGCCAAGGGTGGCGTACGGCTTAAAGGGATTGGCGTGCGCCATGGGTTGGCCACCACGACTGATTTATTTCACCAGAGAAAGGCCTGGACTAGTATCAGTTACTAGCCAGAACCCTTCTGGTTCCCCTCAGGGGCTGAAAACAAAAAGCAGTGCAAAGGTGGTATACCTTTGGTACAAAGGGATGGAAGGATGGTAGTTATCTTTGGGGGTTGAAGATGGATGGTGTATGGTGACTGATCAGTGGAGAGGAGTGTGTAGACCTATCTCTTACTCTTGCAATGGGGGAACAAGAGGAAGGAGGGAAGGAGAGGGATTGACTTGGAGTTAATGTGGTTAACCCTTGCAAATGAATGCAAGGGTTGACATTTATAGAGGAGAGAGGCTGGGATCAGTGGTGATTCAGCTGGGGTTAGGGGGGTTGGGTTAGGTTAGAAGGAGTCTCCATGCATTAAATGCATGGGACTTGCCTTGATGGGGTGTGTAGGAGAGAGAGGGGGACGGCCCTGCAGCATGTAATGATCAGGAGGCCTTGCACTGTACTTTGGTAGTTACAAAGTCTCGAGCACGTGACAGAAAAGGGGTGATTTGACCGGCCTTGACCCTCCGTACGCCACCTACAAGCTACCGTGCGCCAGGTCAAACTCAGTCAACGGTCGATGTCCGACACGTGGCGAATTCCTGGCGCACGCCAAGGAAGAGGTGGCGTAAGCCAGGTATGGCTTTGCTGAGGCTTATTTGGCTCTAGATTTGAAAGGGTTGAAGGGGTTTTGAAATGGTTTGAAAGAGGAGGGTCCAACACTCAAAGCTTACGACCTTCCATCGACCTCGGGGGTTTTCAACCGTTTAATCATCCTTGGGGTAATAAAAAGACCGTAAACGTGCTGATCCGGATGGTCCAGAATAGGGTGTCTACAGATGGGGTTCGGGAACCCTAACTTACGTATATATAATTATTAAATATAATAGGCTAGTGGGGCGGGGATGGGGCGGGTACTAACTCATACCCACCCCCTACCCGTTCCTCGCTTTTTAAAAAAAATTATCCTCATACCCTAACCGATCCCCAAATAATCCCCAAATCTCCTACCCATTTGGGGTGGGGAACGGATCGGGTTGGGTCGGATGGGCCGAAATTGCCATCCCTAGTGGTAGACTGTCTGCTGTTACTCACATACAAATTGGGTCTTAAGCGATACGCAGTGACGGGTCGATGCATTAGTCAAACTCCCAATAATTGCTTATTTTGTCAGACACAAGATTATGTCGAGCACATATATTACTAGTAGTATGTTACATTTGTGTGGAAGAATTCAGCATAATACAAAAGCACTTTTGACAATCTTTTGTGGACGAAGTGAATTTGTCTAGTCTTGGCGAATTCAACGTAATACAAAAGCACATTTGACAATCTTTTGTGGACGAAGTGAATTTGTCTATTCTTCGATTAAGCCAGCATAATTAGCAAATCAACATGTTTAAGATTGTACATTTTTTCTTTTGATCCGAAAAAAAGAAAATTTATTCAGAAATCTTAATAAAAAGTACATCAAGACGAGGGAGGGGAAGGGGAATCCAACCAAGAGTTAGATAAAAAAAAAGAAAATAAATATTGGGACAGAGCCCAAACACACGCGAACGAGCCAGATTCCAAAACGTAAAACCCTAAAAGTATATGGGCTTGACCCGCACCTCAAAATACTTGGCCCAAACAAACTTGGGCCAATCCCAGAAAGAGCCAAAACCTACCCTACGATAGCAATTTTCTTAGCTCAGTCGATCAAATTTGTTACAGTCTGAATATCCGAATCGATGCATTCATGTCTTTGTCCATAGCATTAACAAAATAAACCCAAACACATTTACTAAGCTCCGTTATCATTTTTCAAATCCGACTCAATAATTCTTGGAGCTCGGATATAAAGAACTCGACCTCGACTCATACTCAACTCAATTAAAAACGAAAAATGCAAAGTGCAAAGAAAAGACCCTTAAAGTGTACATGAACGGCTCAGATGCACTGCACAGTAAATCTGGACCGTTCATGTACACTTTAAGGATATTTTCTTTGTCCCTAGCACTCCTCATTAAAAACCGATTCATATTGTCAAATTTAACTTGAACACGTTTTCCAATAGGAAAATTGTCTTTTTCACTCTATTTTTTGTCTTTATCCACATTTATTTAGTATTTCACCCTTTTTTTTCGATACACTTTTCACACATTCAAGGGCGACATTGTAAATTTGTGTGGATAAAGACAAAAACTAAAAGAATTTCCCTTCTTTTTCGTTAAGTTTTCGAACCCAACTCAACTCACAAGCTGGTCCGCTCAGCTACTTCCCAGCCACCATACAACCAGAATGATTAATAAGCAGTGGAAACCAGTGTCATCAGTGGCTTTTTTCAGTGCATTTAAGGAGTTTTGAATTGGAAGCTTTTGCCTCCCTCAGGCCTCAGCCTTTTGAGAGAGAGAGAGAGAGAGAGAGAGAGAGAGAGAGATGCCAGAAGATAATGGGGACATGTTTATTAAACGCACATTTGACTGAAATAAGGTGGTCTAAGTGTCAGGTATGACCTCTGTTACAAAGAAAAACGAAAACAAAGAGTCTAGCAGTAGCAACACAACTTTCGGATATAACTCCGGACACGTCGTCCTTTGAAGGACTGTCTGATATATGTAAGAATCACGTGCGTCAAATGACTTTGAACGTACTTGTGTCTGTATTTTAAAATTGTGGTCCTAGCACTTCTGGTTTTTAAAGAAATGCCAACGGCTCAGTGGAGTCAGGGGCAGAGGCACATGGGTACAAAGGAGGGGGGCCGACCCCCCTGGCTGCCAAATTTTCCTTGGATAGGTATAATTTTTACCCCTTTTTACTAATTTGATCCCAAATTTTCATAGGAATAGGTATAATTTAGTTATTTTAATCTCACAAAAAATTTCTAAATTATCCCAACTTGTTTTAAGTGCATATGAATCTAATTTTTGACTCCACTAACTAAAATTCTTGACTTCGCCCCTGAGTGGAGCACTTTGTCCTTTGTCTCTCTGGCAATATAAATCCTGTCAAGTACAGGAGGAAACAAAACTGGAAAGCCAGGATTAAGGGACAGGGCTATGGCAGCAGACCCAACACTTGGAAATGGAAGGAGTAGATTAAACCAACCCCTCAACTCACTGCCAATTAAAAGCCTGAGACACATCTCTACTCCTAACAACTCTAATTAAATTAGCACTTCAACATAAGCCTTTTTGGATTAGTTAGAAGCAGTGGCTCAAGTTGAGCACTTAATTAGTGATATACTGTCTATCAGGGTTTTAAGTCGGGAGAAATCCAACCGTATTGGTAAGACGATCATATATTGGTCGGTATCAGATCGTATCGGCCCGCCGATATGCAAGTAAATAAAGGTATCAAATGTCCAAAATTTCGTTAACTTATGGCGGATACGATACATAACGGTCTTTTTTTAAGAAACCTGATGTTTATATACTTGGGTGGGTTCGAGCCACATACCCCTCTTCTCTATCCTTGATATCAAAAACAATAATAACAGAGTATGGGATAGGATCTTCACCTGTTTCTAAAAGGGACCAGACGGTCCTACTGAGGTATTTTTTAAGCTTTTATCGGACCCACTTCGATGATCATTTTTAGAGACTAGACGATTCTGATAAAAACGCTAATGTGGTATTGATCAACAATTCAAACACGTATTTGCAACTCATTTATAGTGAGATAAATGAGTTTCAATTCTTTGCTACCATCTACTTCTTTTCCAAGACAAAAAAATATGAAAAATTACTGAATTATTGATATCGATAAAAGTAATTTTTTTGGATAATTTATGTCCTCGACGGACTCCGAACCAAACCATTGCAATGGGTCCGAAAAGGATTCACAAAAGAATTGATGAAACGGGACCCATCTACTGTTTTAGTCAATAGAAAGCTGAGTAGGCAAGATATGACTCCTAGATTATAGTACCCTCCGAAAGAGGCTTCAAAAATAAAGGGCTAGTCTCTATAAATTGAGGGAAACAGCTCAAAGGAGTTTTGTTGCAGAGGAGAGAGAGAGAGAGAGAGAGAGAGAGAGAGAGAAGTAATAAGTGCATTATATATCCATGGAAGCCTCTGGCGGTTCTTCTGATCAGCAAAGGAGAGGTGGAGGGAAGGTGCCTGGGAGTGGGACTCTGAAGGAGAAGAGAGCAAGGTTTTACATAATCCGGAGATGTATATGCATGCTGGTTTGTTGGAGGAAGAAGGATGCAGATTAGCTGCAGATACTAGCTATCAATGCTCTGGTAAAACCAACCATTCTGCAAGTTTTGTTGTTTCAAATGTATATTACTATTCATTTGTACCAAAACAATGATATGGTTTTCTGTGTGTGAGAGAGAGAGAGAGAGAGACTAGCAGGAACAACTGCAGAATTTTCTCTACTTCATTACATATTTTAAAAACAAATCAGCAGTCTGTATCTACATAGTAGTATTTGATATGTGCACTTTTCATGAACTCAGCAGGAAACAAACTCAACCGAAACGTTCATCCGATTTTGAACCCAGTTCCGGATTCACCATTTTTCTTTTTGTCAAACAAATGAAGAGATCTTGATCCAGAAGAAAAGAGAGAATGGCAAGGAAAATGCAGATACCAGTCAAGTCCTAAGTTTGCAATGCAATTAGAAAGTCAGTCCTGCTAAAATTTTGTGTCCCGAAAGATGCACTCCCACTCTTATTTTTCCTTAATTTCGTATTTGAGGACATTTTAAGTTCCTAAGAATATGTAGATCAAACTATCAAAGAAGTAAAACGGTTTTCTACGACAGCTTTGTTTCTTTGTTTTCATACCAGAGAGCTTTATGTGGTAGTCCTATATCAAAGAAGCTAATACTGTACAACATTGAAGTACCAATGGTCATGTAGCGCTCCTTTAGAACGTGAGGTTGAGGGTTTGACTCCTATGGGCAAGAGTTTAGCCCCCGTAGTAATCTAACAAATACTGACATACTAATATCCTATCGTCCGGCAAATAAAAAAGTACCAGAGCGTTTTGACGAGAGTCGTAGGACAATCCTCGTATAGATACGTACTTATGGCTATCCCAGCAGTTGCCCACAGAACACAAGTAGATAAGGTCACACTCCTGCCCTACACAGCAGCTATGTTATCTCGATGCCCAAACGCCAGATGATAAAAGAACATGGTCTGTATTGGACCACAACTGAAAAAAGCAAAAGGAAATTCTCTTGTCCCACTTATCATTCATCCAATAATGTCGACAAATATGATGTCGAAAAAGAAAAACAATCATGTCCATAAATAGCTTGGGGGCTAACAATTAACCCCGACCAAGAAAGAAGAAAACCCGGGGTAACATATAACATGTCCTTTGGATTGCATCAAAAAGCCTACATAATCATCTCCTATATGGTAAGCATATCACTTGAGCCATAAAACCTTGACTATCACGATGGTGGGAAAAGCTCCAC
The DNA here is from genome assembly GCA_019656275.1 of Rhododendron kiyosumense. NCBI lineage: Eukaryota > Viridiplantae > Streptophyta > Magnoliopsida > Ericales > Ericaceae > Rhododendron > Rhododendron kiyosumense. The sequence continues at coordinate 198,629 of BPLS01000188.1, forward strand.
AACCCGTTGTTTACTAAGGGCAACAATCCAGCAAAAATAAAGTGCGATTTGGCTTAGGAATGCTGAAGTAGTTTCTTGTAATCCTGGAATGTTCCATTGAAAGGTGACACCTTCCCGTCAGTGACCGCCCACAGCTGTTCGACACTGCCCGATATTAGATGTTCATCGTGACTCACCTGCAAGTTGAAACCCAAATGCGTGAAGTTAACCCAAAAAAGTTCTACACGAGATGAAATACGGTGTTGTCGCAACTGGAAATTGAAGGGAAGAGAGGCAAAATACCATCAGCACGCCTCCTTGGAACAGGACAAGACCCTGAATTAATGCCTCCACAGCATCCAAATCCTGCATTTTAAGAATATCACTGTGTTTACCGCGGTGGTGGCTGCAGGGGAAAGTGAGAAAGAAGAAAAAAAACCCGCAAGATTTTGCAGTTCCAAGTTCATGATGCTTCTATCTTGTTGCATAGCTTACAAACCATAAAAAGGGGTCCAGCGAACCCTAATAGTTAAGCATTTTGCACTAGTTTAAAGGGTAACAGCCGAGATAATTGAATCCAGAAATAAAATGCCAAGTTCCTGAGCATCCAGAACATGGATGAGCACTTGAGCAGTATAATCCCACAAACCACATGGGAACAATGGATCTCTCTACCCTCCTCCAACATACATGAGCGACATACACTCAAAAGCAACATATGAAGCACATGAAAACACAATAGGAAAACTTACAAGATGATTCGATGGCTCATCAAGCAGTAAAATGTGAGGTTTTTTGAAAGTTATCTTTGCAAATGCAACTCTGCTTTTCTGACCACCTGAAACAGTATCCGGAGCCATTTACAACATTTGCAAAAAAAATAAAAAAAATTCAGTGATTAAGGTTAGACACTATAGGTCACGGCATGGGTTCACCATGATTAAGATAAAAATAGTGTGGCACAGTAGTTTCTCGGTGTCATCATCCAAATTACAGTATGGCTTTACATTCGATCAACTAAATAAATGTAGAACACCAGTCTTTACTTCCAAGTCCAATGAAGGTTTGATTGAGGGAAATGATATCTGCACCCCAAATATTCAAAATAAAGGAAAAGGTTAAAGAAAGATACCAGACAAGGTGTACATCGGCTGTAGAGCAAGATTTCCAGTTATACCAAATGAACCCAAGTGACCTCGAAGCTTTTGTTCAGGCACTCCCTGCAAGAGGGGGGATATTCGAAGAAAGTTATATAAGATAATAAGACAAATCGTTGAAAAATCCAGCTATAAAAACTTGTGTTCATGTCTGCAAATGCATTTATAAGATCAGGTAAGTACGAATCAAGATATCCCTGGTGTTTGAACATCTGATTTGTAGACTCGTTACTTTGTGCTAGGACCACCATTCAGTGAGTCACCCGACTCATCGTATCATGATTGCATTCCAGAGTCGCAGACCAGCTATCATCACAAAACTAGCGTTCCTCTCTACGAACTTCAAAGATAGTGATACAGCTAAGATAGCGGCTAATCTTCATTGACTTGATTTACAGTGGCAGACACAAGAGGCACAGAATGAAACTCAATCCCAACTATAGGATTGGTAATCCTGGGGAAAAAGTTAACCAAGTGACGAACTATTACCATGTGTACACACCTTATAAGGAATCCTCTCCAAATTATCAAATTATGGGTATCACTTTTAATCGAAACATTCTGCGATTATATTCGAATGTAGTGGGCTGTCACATTTGTTCATGCCGGGGGTTGGAGTACAAAAAAAACAATTTGTTAAGTAATCGAAAAAGTTTTTAGCCTGAAGCATAAAGTAGAATAGACCAGCTGATTTTCAACAAGGTTATAGCTCCAAAGATGAGGTGAAAGTCATCTTGAATTTTTGGGCTATCTTAGCTAAATTTGCAATATTATACCTCGGCAAATGAACCAACCGCAATATGGAGAGTAAGGAAAAAATAGGAGAGTAAGATACTTCGAAGACTAAAATAAATTAAGAACTTACTGGGAAGTTGCGCATCATATATAGCAGAGGATTTGAAGATAAGTCTAACCCGTCAACATGATGCTGACTGAACACAGCAATGCGAACCTATAAAAAGAACAACATTAGTGCCAGAAAAGTAAGGTAGGTGAAGCTACGCAAAGTTTGGAACTGGAAGTATGTGAAACTTTCAGCAGTCATAGTCATCTCCACAAAATAATAATAGTAATAAGACGAAGAAGAAAGAAAGAAAAACTGGGAAAGGTATCACACAAGTCCACAGAGCAATGATTTATGAATATGTCCAATGAGGACATAAAAGAACTCGGATGAAGCTAATAGAAGATTGAAAGTTTATTCAGGAACATTAATTTACTCAGGAAGCTGGTTTTGTTTGGGATGTTATTTCACATTCTTTGTTGTAATTACCCTTAATTTCATTCCCTCTCAATAGGTCCACAAGGGAGCACTTGATGATCTGAGAATTGAGCATTGATTTGGACTTGCAATCCCCGTGTCTTTCCTTCTACCTCTCTATTCTTACTATAAGGCATTACCATAGTTCAACCAGATTGGTATATTGTCCAAGGTCCGTGGCTGTGTATTTTTAGCGAATATCTGTGACTCTGTTTAGCTGTCGTTGATGGTAGCGTCATTTATTTATAATAGAGCAAAAAAAAAAAACAGCTTTCCGTATAGCTCATTGTTTAATGGTGGCAAGAAAGCAAGTACCTTAGCCGAGCGAAAAACTGTCCCCGAGCTTGGTTGCAGGTCCCCAGCAATTAGCTTGAGTATAGTTGATTTTCCAATGCCATTTGGGCCAACCACTGAAATACAATTATGCTGTGTTAGAATCACAAAATTAACAAGAGAAATGAAAGTACTTGTACATGTACCCTTTTTCCATGGATAGCTAAAAAAGGGGATATGATTTCCTTCTCATTTTCCCAACCACACCAAAAAAGAAAAATTAGCCTCTTCCATTTCAGTTATTGTTTCATGTTTTCCATTTCATTTCCTTGTACTCTGAAAATGTGACATTCAAGCATAGAAATAGAAATATAGAATAAAACAAGCGGTCTAAAATTGATATTGAATAGAAAGGGAGAACCCATCATTGGTGACCTCTTTTTTTGAAATTGTGTATACTTTTACTATTCCATTAATGCCCCTCTCCCAAATCAATTAACGCACACTTGTAAATTGGCATGGACTGTTACACTTGGGGACAAAATAATTGATTAAAAATTATCTTATCATAACCACTACCCTTCTATGCACAACAATCCTAAAAATCGCAGTCTTTGCCAACCTTCTAGTTGATACTGAAATAAGCGTTGTCAATTATCATCTATATCAATGTCTAGTAAATAAAAACATGATTCAGTCTAAACACTAACATATCTTATCGTTAATACCGAAGTAAGAGGTCTCATTTATCATTTATCCCAATTATTATCTATATTCACTTTCTATCTTCCCCAAAAGACAGAAGTCCAACATCTAGAAAAATCTCAAGGACAAGATTACGCATAAACAGTAACTTAACCTGCAGTTATCTACAAAATGCCCTTGTAATGGTATTGAATATTTAATGATAAGGAAACTGCCGACAAATAGATAAATGAGTAACAACTAGTTTGAAAAAGCAGAAATATTAACTAGAAATTCCGAATAAGCTTGAAAAGAATCCAAATTAACCACCCAGCAATTTATGCAACGTACAGGAAGCAGGAAATGTCACCAATAAAGAGAATGATTCTTACTTGCTACGCGGCTGTCAAGATCAATCCCAAAATTTAAGTTCTTAAACAATAGTGGCCCCCCAGGATAACCAAAAGATGCATCACTGCAATCACATTTTCAAACATCGACTCCAATAAGCAGGTGTTCCACACACAGGGATAACATCAGTAAAGTAGAAAATAAAATCTACCATCACTAGTAAATTTTAAGTGGATGCAGGACTTCATAAATATTTGACACTTGAAAAGCCAGAATAAAGACAACAATCACTACCAAAAAAAACCAAAAAGTACGACTTGTAAGTTGTAATCACAGACCTGAAACTTATAATTGGTGGGCCTGGTCTGTCATCTGGACTAGGGAACTCAAACTTGTAGCTGCATGTCAAAAGGCCAAAGCACTATAAGCAAAAACAGCTAAAAAGGGAAATGTGAACTAAAACACATCCCGTATTAAAATCCCAGAAATTTGACTATTAAGAATGCAACAAGCCACACACACACACACACACAGATCTTTCAGGAAGAAATTCTTACTCAGGGTCATTAATAACTTCGTCCACACGCCCTATCCGCTCCAATGCCTGATGGATTCAAGGAAAAAGAAGGTAATAAGATAGATTCTATACCACATGAGCAACAAGAGAACCAAAGAAGATTAATAAATTAATCAAATAATGTTTCACTCCTTTACCAGATGTGAGAACATCTTTTTCTTACTCATGATACATAAAACTTACCCACACCCACAACTAGGCCAAACTAAGTCCAAACCACACACTACCTCCAAAAGAGTACAACTCTTGGAGAAGTTACGAAGCTCACAAGGCCATCCAAAATGTAGAGAGTGGGTTCAAATTACTTTGCCTCTAGTGTAGTTGTGTCTCTTTCTATTCATGATAGATACTACGACAATCTGACAGATATATATTGAAATAGGTAAATCTTATAGAGATAGAAATTTAAATGAACTGAATTTTCAATTCATTTGCTAATTTCATCACCTTATATTAATAACTTGCTACAACCATAACCAATTCAAGGGAAAACTAGCCATATTACAGTTGGCATCATTTGTACGCATCATTGCTCAAATTGTACCAACAAAAACATACGAAATCACAGCTGAAAAAAGGGGTCCAACCAGCCAACAAAATGACATTTGACGTAATGGTAAAAAGTACCTTAATTCTTGATTGGACAAGAGATGCACGCTTTGCATTGTAGCGAAACTTATCAATGAAGGACTGCAGCATAAAAATAAACAAAAACAATACAATGTGCATATTAGAAAGTGTAGTTTTATAGCTCAAAAGTGCAACAAATACTTCACACTTCATCAGTTATTTGTCATAGCTGAGACAACAATTGTCATGAATAACAGGCATGAGCCGCATGTTACATCCGCAACAAAGAGAACTTATTATTTCCACCAGTTGCAGAAAGCAACAGCTATTTACACAAAGAAAGGTGCAGTATCCATATCACTTGAGGATCTGTCACATATCGTATTACCTTCTTCAAAATTCATCACCATACCACCATCATCTCAAAAAATGATTAATTAACAAACAACACACAACCACTACAACACACGTGCGCACACAGACACAATGCCCATCTCCAAGGTGGCCCCAATCCCGTGTCAGACATTGGACTGCTTTGCTGATGGCCATCGGTGATAATTGTACCAAACTGGACAAGTATATCCACAATTGCATGTGCGGCAACACAGTGTACCAACTTTATTCTCTCTTTAAATTGGAAAGCCCATCATCCACCACAAAATGGATTTCTTTAAGGTGGACATCATACCTCAACTTTCATTTTCCCTACGGTGAAAAGAAATGGGTTTTTTTGTACACAACTGTTCAAATATAGTGAGGGGTAGTTAGGTCTTTGTACTCTTCACTATATATTATTGATATGTGTGTATACGGTTAGGTTACAAACCCTGAACACTTCCTCTAATAACAATAACCATCAGGCATATCATTCTACAGAACCTGAGGGCAGTTGTGTTTTATGGTACAAAATCTTAGCAATGAAGAGATAACAAGCCAGACAGTTAACATGCCTCCAACCTAGTATGATGATTATAGAAAAGCATTAAGGATGAAGAAAAGAAGAAAATACGGTACAAGGGAAAGTATCAAGGGATTAGAACATAGAAGCAGCAGCACTTGATGATAAATGAATGAAGTTCAGACAAACCAATACACCAAGAAGGATAGATTTAATCTGATTTGAAGGTGATAGGAGGCCAGAAGGAACCCAAACACAACACAGGTAGAGCAATGGAAGTAGCGAGCAGGGACATGATAGCCTAATGGACTAAAATAACATGGCTCTACAAGGGCCTGACTAGAAAAGTTAAGTCCATGTAACTGACTTCAAGAAGTTTCGATCAAGTGTGTTAAATTGAGTTGCATTCTAATTTGATGAACTCCATAAAGATGCAAAAATTGAGCAATAAATACAGTTGTACCCGCGACATCAATGCCACCAAAGTTCCAAGGCTACCTAAAATATTGGGAAATCTGATACTAAAACATTATGACCGACTCGAAACGATCAAGAAAGACACCATTAATGAAAGAACAAAAGTGAAAAAACATATACCACAGCAATGGTCTATGCAGGTGAAGCGTGTAGTAATGGAGCAAATAATACAAACCTGCATATGTTCCCTCACACGTTCATTAGACTCAAATGCTTTCTGTTGGTTCTTAAGCTGCTCCTCTCGTGTCCTCTCAAAGGTATCGTAATCTCCTTTGTATGCAGTCAGTTTTTGCCCTTGTAGATGGAGAATATCTGTGACTACCTGAAAGAAAAGTGTCAAATAATTGTAGAACTTTTAAATTTAGTAACAAATTGATGCATTACTTTGACAAATGACAATGATCTTCAATTAACATCCACGAGAATAAAAAGGTACCGTGTTCAAGAATTCTCTAGCATGAGAAACAACAATGAATGTTTTTGACCATTTCACCAAGTAAGTTTCCAGCCACAAGACAGCATGAAGATCAAGATGGTTCTGCCACAATAGAGGGTATAGTAAGTCCTTTCTCAATGTAGCTCAAAAAAAATGTGCACAATGAGAAGAAAAACATGTAAAGCACCGTGGGTTCATCCAGTAGTAATATATCAGGCTCAATAAATAGTGCACGGGCAAGTGCTATTCGCATTCTCCATCCTCCAGAAAAGGTTTTTGTAGGCTTCTTCTGCATTTCTGTTGTGAAGCTGAGACCCTGGAGAGTTTGAAGATAGGTATATAAGAAAAACACATACAAGACTGACGATGAAAAAACTGTGACGAAGGTAAATCAAGAAAGCAAGCTCAACTAAGTGTATTTTGCACAAAGCAAACAAAGTCAAAAGCATACTATTCCAAGAAAACCAGCCAGCCAAATCTAAATAAATTATACACATTGTCCATCGACAGGTAGGCGACTCTTGGATCTCTCCAATTAAACCAAACAGTGTGGCATATGAAGGGTTTCAGGGAAAGTGAAAGAAAGATACCCAAACTCAAGGCCAGTGAAAAAACTCCAAAAAGGGAACTTAAAATAGCGTCCAGAAAGTCTGCAAAAATCCAACAAAGTCCTTGGAAGACTTGAAACGATATCAGAAAATGGAAAATTATTCAAGATTTCTTGGACGGTAAAACATAGCTCCACGGAGAATATTCATAGCTCTAAACTAATATGCCTGGACCCAAAAAAAAAAGGATCTCAGAGGAGAAAAACACAGAAAATGCTCAACTAAAGCACTTAAGGTTTCCTTCTTTCATTTTACTCTTTCTTGTTTCATTGTTCAACATTTTTACGTAAGAGTGCAATGTGTTTGTCTAATTTATAGCAGAGATGAATCCAGCTGCAATTCACGATGTGCCCAAGATGTTAATAATAACAACACCCAGCAACTAGCTTCAAGGTCTATCCCGAAAGTTACATGGAAGTAACCAACAAAAGTTCATGAACTTACTGCAAGAATGGTAGCAGCACGTGACTCGGCAGAATCTGCATCTATTAACTCGAGTTTTTTGTATATCTCTTCAAGCCTTTGGGCGACAGCATTTTTGTCCATCCCATTTATCTCCCCTTTATCGTTTCCACTTTCAGCCTCCATCTCCAAATTCCTCTTGAGGACAAAGAAGTGTAGTCAGATACGAAATGGGCACACAATCCAACCGAGAATATAAAAAAAAATATTGGAGGATTAAGAAAAGCAATGAGAAATTAAGAACTACTATTCTCCAATATGGAAGAGCTCATAGTCAACCTGTAATGTAACTAGATGAGCTTCCTCTTCCAATAACTGGGCTCTTTCAACGTCAGCATTAAGAACACACTGCAAGGCTGTTGAGTCATCACCAACCACTTCCTGCTCCACATGCAATATCTGGCAGTTCGAAGGAATACCATCGATTGCATGCATGGCCATGTACCTCAGGAAAGTTGTTTTCCCAGTACCATTTCTTCCTACAAGACCTGTAAAAAGAAATCAAAGCAGTACAATACATTGAGATTAATACATTTGCACTTCAGCAACGGAGTGTCTACTCAAGGGACATCTGGTGTGAACTACATACAAAAAGGATCTCAAAACTCTACACATATTTGAAAAGACTACTTTTCATCTTTCAAGAACATGGGGGATGATTGAATGGAAAGGATTTTGATTCCACGAATTGGTGCTGTAATCTCATCCTATTCAGATGCGAGGCCCAGAGGTACTGTAATCAAATGATGTTCTTCTCACGTAAGTTCAGAATGAAGATCACAGAAGAGTGTCTGTTTAAATAGACTCAAAACATCGGTGAAGCACCAGCATCAGTTACTGTAGCTGAAAGTGCAGTAGGATCGCGAAACCAAAATGCCAAGGGCACAAATACCATCAGAAACCTAGAAAACGTGTTGTTGAAAAACAAAACAAACTCACCATAGTGCCTTCCAAATGAAAGTGTCACGGTGCCATCCACTATAAGCTCACGACCACCCACAGAGATACTGAAGTTCTCCATGTGGATATCCTTGACATTTGGTCCATCACCATGATTTACACATACAACAGGCATTCCAGCTTTGGTTGCTTCCATTTCTGCTAAATGCATCTGGTATTCTGCCTGTATAGTCAAAAGAAATTATCAGAAAAACAATAGCAAAGCACCAATCACCTACTGCCAACAATAAAACAAGCCAAGAAAAATGAAATTTGAACCAGCTTGACATGAAACCACTTTCAAATCCACATCACTAATTACCAGAGGAATTGATAAGTTAGATTTTCAGAAACACCAATCACACATGTTCAAATCTTGATGTTGGAAGTTTTTTCTTACCTCCCTTTGGCGCTCCTCCTTTCTCTTTCTCCTTTCAAGCTTTATTTTGTCACGTTCAGTTAGCAAAGGACCATCTATCACCTCTGGCTTCTTCTTTGGAACTTCCTCTTCATCCATCCCATCAAACATTCTCAATGGCGTTGTGAGGCTTCTCACAGTTGGAATATCTTTAACCAACCCATGCTTTCCAAATTTTTCACAAAGTTTGCTACAAACCTACCACAAAGCTCCATAACAATCACATCATTGTTTTAGAAAGAAATAAACAGAGACCGGAAGACTCGTCTCGTAGAGAGGGGGATGAAAAGAAGAAAAAAAGATGCTAGCATCACAATTGGAAATAAGCAGTTTTCCTTTTTGCACCTTGTGGTTGCAAAGAAACATGAAAAAGCTAAAACAGCTCTCAAGTCCTAAGAATTTTTCTAATAGCATGAAGCATAAAAAAAAAAAAACATGTAAGAGCATCTCCATCATAAACCAATATTTTCCCTCAAATTCGAGTAAAAGCTTCAGTTAATATAAAGCATTCCAACGAGAGATAACCCAAATTCAAGTATAAATTTGAGTAAAAGCTTCATCAACGCCATAGTCGTAAATTTGAGAGGCACAAAATAGTCTTCCCAAATTTGAGAAAGGATTTGAGTCGCCCTTAGTTTGAGTAAAGCTCACTTTTATATGAGTTTCGAATCAAGGAGTTGAGTCGGTTTTGAGGGGTATCTACTCAAATTTTGAGTTTATGTGAAAAAAGGGGGTTAAGGGCAGGCGGCGCTCTAGCATCACATTCATTCATTACCATTTTATTTTTTATGCTAGTGGTTGCCAAGGAAAGGTATACAAGATAAAATATACCAGGCTCTAGTGTAAAAAAAAAAGTGTTCCAAAATAAGAACAAAAATCTGAAACAACTATTCCTTAAACCAAGTTCTCAGTTTGATTTCAAGTTCAAACCAAATTTTTGTCTCTTTTGCCTTTGACTATTTTCCCAGAAACCAAGTAAAAGCCATAAACCGTGCGACGTCTCAATAAAGTTAAGTAATAGCTTCTGGAATTCCTTAATCTAACCTGAAATAGGGGGGAAAAAAACTGAAACACGCTCAATCTGAGTTCTCAATTTGTTTTCAAGTTCAAACCAAAAGTTTCATGTCTTTTGCATTCAAATATTTTCTCAGCAACCAAATGTGGCCATAAACTGCACAAACTCCTCAAACTCAAATCAGACATATAAGAGCACCTCAAGCCCTTGACTGAAAACCAGAATTTAATTAAAAATCCCCTCAAAATCACTCCAATTTTTAATCTTTACTCAAACATATATCGGACTGTGTCTACTCATAATAACAGAGAATCAAATTTTCACACAAATTTTTGAAGCATATTCATTCCCTCTCAAACTTTACAACAATACCATTAATGAAGCTTTTTCTTCAATTTATGCTTAAATTTGAGTTTGCCCATTCAAGTGATTCATACCAAATGAAGATTTTTCTCAAATTTGGGAAGGAGATACTCTAATGACATAAAACAAATTGAAAACAGGAGGAATTGAAGAGTTCGATTCGTATGGTACCAGGCAACATTTGGGAAAACCGACATATAATCAACACAAAACGAAATGAAGCCACAATCATTTTCTTAATCTGAGTTCCTAATTTATTTCCAAGTTCAAACCAGAATTTCAGCTGTTTTGCATTCAATCAACAGTATTCTTGGCAACCAAATGACCCGATGGTAACCCTTTCTCTTTTTGGCGGCTCCACTCACCTATCAGTATTCAATACTTTTTAAATATTTTAATCCAACCTTTAGGTCGCCCTCTCTGCGGGTCAAATGATACCAAATGGTAGGTAGAACTCACTCTTGAAAGGGGAGGGTGCCCAAGAGTTTATATGTACAAGGTCAAGCTCATAGTTAGTCGATGTGGGACAATAGGATCATAACACATAAATCGTGCAACCCCGAAGGATTGGCCCAGTAGTCAAGGCTTGGGACTTAGAGTTTGCATCCTAAGGTCTCAGTTTCAAAGCCAGTGCTATCAACTCCTTTTGGGCCAGTGCTCCCCCAAGTAGGGGGTGGGATTGGCCTCCGGATTAGTATGGTGTGCGTAAGCTGGCCCGGAGTCATCAAATAAACACATAAACCGTGCAACTCCTTAACATAATCAATTAATAGCTTCTGAAATTGCGACATACAATCAACATAAAACAGAAGAAAATAAAGAGTTTGATTCGTATGGTACCAAGCGACATTCCGTACTGTCAGAAACGCATCCGGAATCGACCAGTAGTTCTCCTAGGGCTTCGAAAGCTCCGTCGCCGTCTTCTCCGAAATCGAAGTCCTCGTCGGCGAGGACATTGACGATGTAGTCGATGATTGGCTGGTCCACGTCTAGAGCTCTTCGGCCCAGTACGTCGTGAACGACCGTGCTCGCCACCTCCGTCATCTTTGAAAACTAGGGTTTGCTGGATTTTTTCCGATGGTTGATTACAGCGGTAGATGAAGTTGGCGGCCGGGATTAGCCGCGAAGGGAGAGAGAGAATGGCGCGTCCGGAGATTAACGGCGACGTAGGCCGTGGTTTTTAGTTCTTTTAGGGCTTTTTTACAGTTTACCCCTTGAAGAAAATTTCTATGCGCATTTGGCCTCTGAAAAGATCAATGGGATCAATTGAAGCAAATAACAGCTGGCGGACAATTAAACCGAACGAGCTTGACAATGTCCTCCCGCTATTACTCTGCGCTCGCACTTTCAATTTTCGTTGTTATAAAGTTTGGTAGATTGTTATGTTTTTTATAGACGGTTTCACATTTAGGTTCACGCTCCAGCACGTACACGCAAATTATGTGACTTAAGTCTAAACTCAAATCAGTATCCCATAGAATTTACCCAAATTTTTTGTACTCAAATCAAAAGAGACTCAGATTTTTCAAACTTGTACTTTCCTCTCAAATTTACAACGATATCAATCTTTTGGAAGCACCAATAATGGTTTGGTCCTCAAATTCTACCAACGGAACCGAACCAATTTGGATTGTGTGCATCCCAAGGTGGGAATGGTAAAGCCGTTAAGGTCCTTAAGGATACCCAATTGGAGAATTGGTTAATGAAAAATAGTGAGTAAAGGAAAAGGTAAAATGAAAATCCTATCAATCATGTGGACAGATTAAAAAGCTGAGAAAGTACTTCATAGGGTGGTTCCCCTCACCATGTCTCTAGATGGGCTTTCCTTCATGGAGTGGCTTATTTACTGGGGAAGGTTATCCATTAAGGACAGATTGGGGAGTTGGGGGATTAATCTGGATATGTCTTGCTGCCTGTGTAATGGTGCTATGGAGTCCCATGAGCATCTTTTCTTTGCATGCCCTTATTTCTTCGCAGATTTGGAACCATTTTTTCATTTTTTGGGGGATGAATAATGTGTAGGGGAGTGCTTAATCTAGCTGAGGCAAGGTCAGGCTCTGCTCTCACAAGGCTGGGAAATATTTGGAGCATATTGTGCACAGGCTTTCTTTTGCTGCTTCTTTTTACTGGATTTGGAGAGAGGAATTTTCGCACCTTTCAGAAACATAGCAAGGATGTTTGTGGAATGATTAATCAGATTGGAGGGGATATGCTATCAAAAAGAGCTGTATACAGCATATCAAAAACAGGAGATGATAGGGCCTGCATGGCTTCTTGGAGGGGTGTCCAAAGAACAATCCCTTTCTTGCAACCAGACGGAGGGTGTCATGGGAGATTTTTGTTCCATGAGAGTGAGTGTATAAGTTAGCTTTGCTTTCTGGGTTTGTATAGTTTTGTGCAGATGGGCTGTGTTTTTGCTTTCTGGGTTTTTGGCCAAGGCCTAATGTAATTGTTGTTGAGCGATTTAAATCTTCACAGTTTACCCAAAAGACATGAATGAGATACATTGGTCCATCTTAGATTCTTTTAGTCTCGTATTTGATAAGAAACACCAATTTCTCGTCCTTTTTCATCATCCTAACGGGCTGTTAAGATCCATAGGCAGCAACTAAATTTTCTGAAATGTTGATAGAAATTCAAAAAGTACAACTGGAAATAGGAAAAAAATCACTTGATGTATCTACACCAAAAACATAACAAAACTAGTGACGAAGGGAAATCATTCCCCCTAACTCTTTCAAGAGCCACAAAAATTAACAGTCCAACGCCTTCTTGCCTATCCTATATCTCAATCTTTCATTCTTACCAGTGGTCAACAAATCTGTGCTTGGCTTCCTACAGTTCATCGTGGGAGTCGTCGTCGTCAGAATCTTCTGATCCGGCGCCCGGGGCACCACCTGATCTTTGATAAACAGCTGTGATAATTGGGTTACAAACAGCTTCCACCTCCTTGAGCTTCTCTTCAAAGTCCTCCTTCTCAGCGCTCTGGTTATCATCAAGCCACTCGAGAGCCTCCTTCACAGCTGTCTCGATCTTCTCCTTCTCATCAGACTCTAGCTTGTCGGCCAACTTATCTTTGTCGTTGACTTGGTTCTTCATGTTGTAAACGTAAGTCTCAAGGCTGTTACGGGCATCGATCCTCTCCTTCACCTTCTTATCTTCCTCAGCAAACTCCTCTGCCTCTCTAACCATCCGGTCAATCTCGTCTTGGCTTAATCGGCCCTTGTCATTGGTGATGGTGATCTTCTCTGATTTACCCGATGCTTTGTCTTCTGCCTTCACGTTTAAGATACCATTTGCATCTACTTCAAACGTGACTTCAATTTGAGGGGTACCCCTGTTCAAACAAACCAAAGTATTGAATACTGATTAGTTTCCAACTGCAGAAAAACCAATTTAAATTCAACTGAACAAAAAAGAACACACAACTAACCTTGGAGCTGGAGGAAGTCCAGACAGATCAAAGTTACCAAGTAGTCTACAATCCTTAGTGAGACTCCTTTCACCTTCAAAAACCTGGTAACATAATGAGCAACTCAAGTTAAGAATAAACATGTACATAATCATGGTTCTCAATTTTTCCACCTTTCTTTTCAGTCTTAGGAGCAAGAGGAAAAGCGAAGGTAGTATTCTGTTGGTACCTGAATTGAGACGGTGGTCTGCTGATCTTGGTAGGTGGTGAAAACTTGAGATTTCTTGGTTGGGATGACAGTGTTCCTAGGGATCAATTTGGTCATCACCCCTCCGACCGTTTCAATCCCAAGCGTCAAAGGCGCCACATCCAATAGAAGTATATCTATGTAGAACGTTTCACATCACAAATTAGACATGACTAGATAGACTGTCTTTTGAACTCTTCGAAAATGCAGAACCAGCTTTCACCATTTAGGTGTAACTGGAATTATGAATAGAAGTCAAGCATTCATAAAAGACAAGTAATACCTTTAGTTTCGTCACCACCCTCTCCACTCAAGATGCCTCCTTGTACAGCAGCACCAAAAGCAACTGCCTCATCAGGGTTCACACCCTTGTTGGGTTCCTTTCCATCAAAATAATCCTTGAGGAGTTGCTGAACTTTGGGAATCCTGGTGCTACCACCAACAAGAACAATTTCATCTATTTGTTTCTTCTCCAATCCAGCATCTTCCATAGCCTTCTTCACGGGACCCATGGTTTTCCTGAACAAATCGTTGTTCAATTCTTCGAACCGAGCACGGGTCAGTGGTTCAGAGAAATCTGTGCCATCAAACAGAGATTCAATCTCCACGCGGACCTGGTGCTGACTGCTCAAGGCTCTCTTTGCACGCTCACATTCTCTCCTCAACTTCCCAAGAGCTCTGTTGTCCTTGCTGATGTCCTTTCCGTGCTTCTTTTTGATCAATTTGATGAAATAATCCATAACCCTATGATCAAAATCCTCACCTGCAGAAAACAGAAACTTAGAATGCGACTATAAGACATTTATTGAGACAAAAATGTAGAGTTCTAACTCAATTACAGCCCAACCCAATATCCAACGTCCCTTATACTCTTATTTGACAAGCAATGCCACTTGTCACCTCAAACATTTTAAAAGTTGTTGTAACAAAGATTCCCGCAAAGGGCTTCTTGACTTAATTCTTGGTTCCAAATACCCAGTTGCATACCAAAAATCTATCCATTCTCCCATGTGTTCGTTTGGAAGGCAATGCAACTAATGGCAAGTACATGGGAAAATGAAAAGATTGTGATTTAATCATTTAACTACTCAGCATTTTAGCTATGCTGCCTTAAGTGGTCATGTTCACAAACGCTACAGAATCAATCCTTTCCAAAGCACCAGAGAACATTCTGGTATGTATGCATTGTATGTTTCCGTAAAGGTGACAGAGTATCAATGACAAACATTGTTCTTACCTCCAAGATGAGTGTCGCCGTTTGTGGATAGGACCTCAAAAACACCGTTATCTATGGTCAAGATACTGACATCAAATGTCCCACCACCAAGATCGAATACAAGAATGTTCTTCTCACCACCTTTCTTGTCCAATCCATAGGCAATGGCTGCAGCAGTGGGTTCATTTATAATTCTAGCAACATTTAGCCCAGCAATGACACCAGCATCCTTGGTAGCTTGCCTTTGGGCATCATTAAAGTAGGCTGCAGAATGCAATAAAAAAGTACGAGTGAATACTGCTTATACAACCGGGATACGGTAAAACTGATAGTCGCGCTTAGAAGAGTTTTACTCACCAGGAACAGTGACAACAGCATCCTTGATTTTCTTCCCAAGGAATGCTTCAGCTGTCTCCTTCATTTTTGTCAAAATCATAGCGCTGATCTCTTCGGGGCTGAAGACCTTAGTCTCTCCATCCTTAACCTGAACCTCAATATAAGGCTTTCCATCCTTATTTATAATCTTGTAGGGAACAAGCTTCATATCTTTTTGCACCTCCTTGTCGTCAAACCTGCAAATCAATAGGAAAATGCCTTTAGAAGTTAGAAGTTATCCCCCGAATCTCATATAGCTTAACAATGAACAAAACAAGAATAGAGACATTACTTTCTTCCTATAAGTCTTTTGACATCAAAGACGGTCCTTTCGGGATTAACAGCCGCTTGATTCTTTGCTGCCTCACCGATCAACCTCTCAGAATCACTGAAACCTACCCAGGAGGGGGTAATACGGTTTCCTTGGTCATTTGCTATTATCTCAACATGACCATTTTTGTAAACTCCAACACAAGAATAGGTTGTTCCAAGATCTATCCCGATGACTGTTCCCAACTTTGAGGCTTCTTCTTTGGCGATGGAAATTGCAGATAGACAACCTGTTATACAAAATTCAGGTAATAAATAATTAATTATAACTCAAAGTTATCATCACTAACAATTACTCCTGAGTTCAGTCATTAAGAAGCAATAAGATAAGAGTTCAAATAGCATATGAGACTGCCATAAAATGGAAAATATGCAATAAAACATGGTATAATTCAAGAAAAGAGCTTCAATTCTTCAGAAAATTCTGCACAACTTTACCAGAATGTTGCACAGTGGCATTTTGAAAATGACAGACCAACTTCACTGGTGTTTTGGTATAAAACGTAAAGACCTAATCAACAGGGATTCGTTTCCCATATAATATTGTCATTTATATATCACTTCTCGTAAGTCAAATACAGGCCTGAGTAATAACAATTGAAATAACGTGTAGTTCGCACTCATTTTCAATAGGCACCACAACTACCCTAAGCACCAGTGTCAGAACAAGCTATCCAGAGTGTTAATTCTATACCTTCATTGAAGGTGTATACCTAAAGGCTAAAGTTTTAGACACTACGCAGGTGTTCTAAACCTGTAATGCAAAAGCATTGAGCCTATAAGAGTTTGCCTGCATCTACAATAGAATTTACTCGACTAAACCCTTTCCAGGTTTTACAAATATCAAAAGTTTTACTGAATAACAGAAACTTCCACTAAATGCTCACACTAGCTTTGTTATGATAACTCATAATGCAAACAAAAAAACACATGTAAGCTTATCAGTGGCGGATACAAGGGGGAGCCCAGACCCCTACGCAACTCCAAATATTCACACTTACTACACTAGTTTTTAAGGTTAATTTAGTAGAATGTCAATGAGATTGGCACCTACAAGTTCCTAGAGTGAAATTTTTTAAAAAATATATCCTACAGACGTGTGGAAATTCCTAAAATCTCACTAATCAATCAATATACTTGTCACGTGTATCCGTGTATAACATTAAATGATGACTATGTACATACACAATCTCATCTCTTCTCAGACCTCGCAAGTAGCATTATACACATTTGAAGTAGATTTTTTGTTATCAATATAGTAAAAAACTACACGTAGTTCAAATCAATCAGTATTAGGTACAAATCATGCGTCTGCCCCTGAAGCTTATCTAGCACTACCAAAAACATCTGACTGGCCACAATTAGATCGTCATTCAACAGAATCGGTTTGACACAAATGACTATGATTGCATCACAAAAATGATAAGTAAGACCGTCGATACACATCAGATCTACAAACAAGCAAGAAACATGTTTCCACCTAAATTGCTGTGAAAGATTTGAAACAGACATAAGATGAATCTAAACCTGACTATCAGTGCCAGATCTACTTACGTTTTACCAATCTACTAACAACAATACTCACAGACAAGAAGGAAAGAAAAAAAAAAAAACTACTGTTTCGAATGACACATGAACCAGATCTGTAGTACAGAGAGAGGATCGTTTACCGAAGAAAACAATGGCTAATACGATCAGAGAGCCGCCGCCTCTCCTCCACGACCTGCCCATGGCTTCCGCCTTCTCTCTCTCTCTCTCTCTCTCTCTACAGAAGCTGTATGTATCTGCTGAGACGATTTTTCTGTGTTCGAGTAGTGGATCTACAATGGCGTTAACAATTCCGCGAAAGTTTATATAAAGGGAGTTGTAATTTGCTGCCTTCGTAAACAGGAAATATTTTAAAGACCGACGGGAAGGGAAGTGTCATTGGAGATGACGTGGACCAATGAGATTCGGTGTCCGTGCTGGTTTGACCAATTGGAAACTGCTTTGTTCGAGATCGATGGAGTAACCTTGTCACGGGCGATGATGTGGACCAATGGGATTCGTGGAACGGCTCGTTTAAGCCAAATGGCATTCAAATGGCAAGGTCTGGCGTTGGGATGACCCGGTACGTTTGTTTGTCAACGTGGCAATGGACTAGTGGCTTTTTTCAATAAAAAAAAGTTTTTTGATAATAAACTTTTTTCTAATGTAAAAAGAAATTTGATGATAAGCTTTTTCTAGCTCCAATATGATTCCATCTTTGGTATTGATTAACAGACATCAAAGAAAATTTTGGAAAGAAAAGTGAGAGCTCAAACATTAGAAAAGGGTGAACGAAACTTTTGTCCCAACTCCCCTTGGATATTATATATTAAAAACTAGTTTCTAGCAAATGCCAACTAAGAGGAAAGAATGAATAGCTCAGAAATTGATCAATTCTGAGCAGACTTGTGGAGCTCCAATTTGGATTATCGTATGGCTCGGGAATTATTTTAAGGATAGGTTTTGTTGTTCGTTTATTAAGGGTTGATAAGATTTTGCGCATTATATCGACAAAAAACCACATGCTCCACCGCTAGTGCATGGCCCTGTCAATTTCTTTGAATTCGGTCTTGCCACCCTACCTCCCAGGCGAAGTGTTACACACGTTAGTTGGCCCTCGATCTGCATAGACCAAAGACGAATACTCATCGTTTACGGCATAGACTACCGGGGTACCTCCTGATGTTATGGATCAACATCTAATGGGTAGCCTAGGAATATTGCCAAGGGAAAATGAGTAGGCTTATGAACCCACCCTAATTGGCCCAGATGTTAACCGGCCATTATTTCGTCGTCTAGCCCAATACTCTCATTAAAACATGGCCTAAAGCCCACTATATTTTTTTCCTCAGTTTGGCCCAATATTCTTGGTCCCTTATGTTTGTAGTCTGGCCTACTGTTGTAGTCCCTCCCCATCCCCCCATATTGTTTCCCCAAAAATCATGTTATATTTGTAAATATGGATAAAATATTTTCGTGCATAAGTTTTTTTTTTGAATATTTTTGCACCATTTTAGAAAGCTCAATGATTATTGAATTATAGTAAAGAACATCAAAAAAAATTACATGAAAGTGATTTATTTTTGTTTAAAATAATACGAATATACTTCAAAATGACAAATAATAATGAGATGGAGAAAGCAGTAGTTATCACTCGAATTATACCCACAATGACAATATGTAGCATTCGTTGACAAGAATCAAGTGTAGAGAGGTGATGCATGTGACTATTTGAGATATGGCTGCTGCCACTACTACTTATCATCTCTCTCTCTTGAATTTTCTCTCTTGAAAATGGTTGGTGAGGAAACGTTGAATTTTTAATAACCACGCAAAATGATCATCAGCACAGAATGCGAGCCGTTATCAAGTGTTTGACTATATATCATTCAATGCACTTGTATATAGGAGTAGTACTTCCCATTAATTACAGAGATGAATGATCAATATGCAACTGCAAAGACTTGTCTGCAATATATCAATGGAGAGGGTTAGCGGGAAATTAGCGTGTTAACAACCAAAGGTTGTTCAATATCTCTCCATAGACTCGAACCCCAGACATTCCCTTCAAGGTAAGAGGTACAACCAGATAGGTTAAGAGTCACATCTTACATATATCAGCCTAAAACATACCATGCCCGGCCCAACTCATGACGTCAAACTTCGTTTATCTGCCTATATTAAATGGGTCCAATGAAACTCAATGCAAGATGGGTTAAGAAAGATTATATATTATTCCTACTATGAATAAGGTTTGAAACAAAATAGCAAGAGAACCATTAAGTTGGGAAAAGGGAATGAATGAAGTGGGAAATAAAAAGCAAGCCACAAGGCACACGCTATATATTTTTATTCATATGTATGATTTTCGTTTGTAATTTAGCCACCAATTTTTTTTTTACATCTTTCAACCGAAAAACATGTCTCGTGATTGTTCGCCTAAATAAGTAAAATGCTGGAAGTGAGATTGATTATACGAAAATCAGTTAACAGCTCAAAGTGTGCAAGCAGGGCCGAGGGCCATGGCAACCCTATGCAATATTTAAGTAATCTCATTTTTTCGCGTATATGTTAATATTTACGACAAAGTTTATTGTTTTCCCTGCTCCAAAATCTTGGAATTTTACTATAGCGGTATAGCCCCTTCCAAATGGGTTTCTTTTAATTTATATCACAATCCCTCCAAGCTCAAAATTTTGCATTAATTTGGTCTCCTTTTCGTCAGAATTTCGGCCAACAAGGCAACAACATTGGCGAAAAACCTAATTGACTAACCCGTAAAAATAAGCTAATCCAACAGTGGATAAAATCCACACTAAATTGTGAAGAGCTCAATCCATGAAAGGGGAGATTTTTATTTTTATTTTTCATATCGATAACATGCTTTATTCATCAACTCAAAGTAGAAACATCCAAAGATGTTTCCCTACAGGGAAAGACTACAATACACACCCCTTATTTGGGTGTGTATCATATGCATCCCCTAAAATGTTATGAGTTATAGAGAAAATGTTACGAATCGTATTGCTAAAAAGTTACGAATCGTGTAAAAGTTACGAGATATACCAAAATGTTACGAATCATAATAAAAATGTTACGAATTGTACTGCTAAAAAGTTATGAATTCTAGGACAAAAGTTACGAAACATGCTAAAATGTTATGACTAAACCATAAAATAGATACATATGGTACACCCTTTTAAAGGGTATGTATTGTAGACTTTTCCTTCCCTACATATCCAACTCGGGAAATCCTCTTGCCAGACCGTAGCGTGAGCAATAGATAGAAGATATCTGGCTATAGCATTAGTCATCCTACCTATTACAACTATGAGGAACGAAAGCAAAAGAACAAGAATTATTCGGTGGTCTTGGAGACATTGCTACATGGTGCTCTAACACTCTTCTCCATCATAAATTTCTGCGGAGCCTATTACTAAGTGCATGGACCTCATAAAAATATGTGGTGTAAAATAATATTGAGATCACGCGCGTGGCGATGCCCCAAAACCCAAACATTCATTGTAGGTGGATGAAAGCTCCTAGCAATTGATGTGACATATTCTTTTAGTGCAGTTGACATTAGATGTTGGAATAGGAACTGCAATTCCATTACCATATTCTAGAAAAGCTTTTTGAGTGGGATATAGCTGCACCATTTGCAGCTTATCACATTGTACATCATACCATAATTAAGTCACATAATTCAAGGGAGTGCGAGTGTGAAAGTATTTTTAAAACACATCTTAACCTTCTAAAATTTGCAAGAGCAAAGATTGGAGAGCACTAGCATAGTGCTAGCTAGGATGGAGGACCGGAGCGCACGACATTTTGAAAGATCATGTGACTAACGTCATTCCGTCCCAACTATAATAGATCGATATAAATATATAGACTCCACCCCATAACCTCAACCAAAAATACTCATTCAAACAACAAGAACACCACCACCACAGCATTCACAATGGGCCAGTGGATCAAGGCCTTTGTCCATGCCCTCCTACTGATCTTTATGTTTACAGGTACGTCTGTAATAATCCGTGTGTTTAATTTAAACAAAATCTTGGTGATCTAGACTAACCGATGTTTTGATTATTCTGTAGCCATGGTTGAAGGCCTCAGGTACAAGTACAACGTGGATCCTGCAAACAAACTCAACGAGGTAAGCAATCTTCATATCTTAATTTATAGGATACCGATATGATACGAGATGATATAGTGACACCATAAAATCTTAAAAATTATATAATTCGTTTACTTTTTTAGGATTTTTGTTGTTGTTGTTGTTGGAGAGTGTAATCTTGCACATGGATGGGCCACCATGCAAGGGTGGAGGCATGTAGAGGCAATTAATATTGAAGTCACTTGACCTTACTCATTTTTAATTCTCAAATAGACGTTTTATAGCTTGCAGTCAAATTTTTCTATTTTGACCCCACGAAAATTCAATAAAGTACCCCAACTTGATTCAAATATTGTACGGAAATCATATACATTCTTTTCCTTTCAAGAGTTGATCGTATTATAAATGAGGTTATCATTTATTAATTTCAAAATATAATAAATTTTTGATACCAATCATAAAGCAAGCTTAGATTTATCGGTGTATACCTTATAATCAGTTAGCTTCTTATAAAGGGCGCTCTTACCGTATTAAAGTGTAGACGTTCCAATTTCTCGACCAAATTTCGATGATTCGAACTGCTAAACATGTTCAGAATGTGATTTTAAAGGTACCCGTGAGAAATCAGCAAAAAAGAAAAGACCAGGAAGGGTTTCATCCAAGCAATTTTTATTTGAACCGTTCGATAAAAAACAAACAAAAACCGCTTGGATGAAGCCCTTTCCGGTTTTTTTTTTTTTTGCTAATTTCTCACGAGTGCCCTTAAAATCACGTTCTGCACACATTAAGTGGCTCGGATCATCCCAAATTGGTTGGAAAAGGGATGACTTTACCTTAGTACGGTAAGAGCGCCCTTATAAGAAGATTTGTACCTTATAATTAACCTCTTTATGTAGATATATTTTAGATTAGTAAGTAGACAAAATATTTTTTCCTCTACCAACTGGAATTCCTTGTTCCATCCCTGCCACCAACACCACGTGTGTGTTTGTTGGGTGACATAGAGGAGAGAGAGAGAGAGAGAGAGAGAGAGAGAGAGAGAGAGAGAGAGAGTAGGGATGTGTATGCTGGAATTGGGAGGTTGGAAATTAGTTGAGTTTGTGTGGCTGTTGTGTAATTGCGATTTGTATAAGTACGTGTGTATGTTATCAGCACAATGTGTGGTATTCAGAGAAAAGAAGAGAGAGCAGAGGAGAGTGAGAGATTGAGCCACCCTAGGGTGGTTTCCCCCACCGCGAGTTTGTGTGTGAGAGATTGTGCGTGACAGCGTGAGAAAGACTAAGATGGATGTTTGTAATGTGTAATTTTGTGTGAGATTAATAGAACGTTAGTTTGTGTTTGGTTGTGTGAAGTGAATTCTCTCTATTCCTACAACACATTTTTCCTTCTGATTCAGTAAGTCAAGTTGGGCCTGTGGCCAGGGAAAAATAGCCAGGTTGTTTGGATTTTAAAATGGGCCCGTAAGGTTGTTATACAAAAAAGTTGAAAATACATAGAGTATAAAAAAAATCGAGGGGCCCTAATTTGTGCACATGTTTGGGAGCTTTAAGGCGAGGGCATCTTGAGCCTTAGTCTAGGGCTGAACCTACATGCTGTATCTGATACGTCTCGGCCGGATATGGATATCCAATACATATTCTATACCAATATGACACTACTTTTGAAGTATTCATGATTCATAGCTCTTGGCTTGTAAAGCGAACTTTGAACCGTGACACTAACAAAATAAAGATAATAAAATAAGGAAAGCAGCACAAATTAAAGAGAAGCATTTGTTATCGATTAGCTAATTACTTATACATATTGAAATTAAAGAATTTTTTTGCCTAACGTATGTGCTTGCAGGAGAACACGAGGGAGCTTATAATGGTTGGAGCTACGTCGGATTATGAAAAACCAGGACCAAATCGAGGACATGATCCAGGCAAGGGACCATAGTCCATAAGTCGTTGCACGTGGGGTTTTGCGACATTTATATTTTATACAACAATAAATGTAATATAAGATCACCCACCGTATATCGGATGGCTTCAAATACGTGCGTGTCCGCAACATTATGGTTCCAGCCTTATTATAGGAGTGTAGTAAGTGACAATATGGGTTTGATTGGCACTTAAATATGTAAGCTATTATTAATTAATAAAGTGCATGCCTAGATCTTTGATTGGCAATTGGAGATGGTTTTGCCACATTGAGGTGAGTCTTCTATATATCACGTATCAACTTTCAATGAAATTGAGATTATATGTCAATCTTACCAAATTTTTTACAAATTGAATTGACCTTTCATAAGATTTCTATACTGGGAGGTTGAATTCTCACACTTTAGACCCCTATAAGTGTATAGCATTAATCATTTATTGCCTAAACAATTGTACTAGTGCCCCTATATATTACCTGAAATCTTAAAATTAACCTTCACTCTCATTAAGCCTAGGCCATCTCCAGTAATGGGGTTATTGGTAAAAATTATGGCTGAATTAGTGCAGGTAACTAACATTTTTCATTTTTGTGTCACAATACTGTAATTATTGCAATATTATGTGTGACGTCGGAAATTGGTGCAAGTTACCTGGCGAGTGAATTGTCAAGTGCACAATAGTTTTATTCTAAGTGGGGCTCTCAAGTACCAATTTCAATTTTAAAATCCAACCATATATTACTGGGCCGACGCTTCAAATACAACGTAGTTTTATTCGTTTTTAGCCGTTGCAGACTATGGGTCCCACTGAAATATGTAAGTATTAATTTAGCAACATGGCAACTACAACATTGAGGCACGAATACAAAACTGAACTAACTCCACCATAACAAGACATATGTGGACCCCCAAATTTTTTTTTTTTGCGTCGTTTAACAAAAAAAAAAAGGCTTAACCTTAGTATTGAAGATGGGCCAGATGGCCTAATACAAGTAGTCCGTAAATTAATTTGTTGGAAAAATGACAGCCAATGACGTGTTTTAATAATTAATACATGTCAAAGATATTTTTAGTATTCACCAATTTTTATCTTCAATATATATCACGTCTCCTCTCTCCCTTCCTAACGCAACAGGATAAATTTTTTTATTTTCTTATACTATATTTATGACTTGGCTTTTAGTTGCTCGAGTCTTGACCAATCTATCAACATAGCATTGGGCTTGATCGCAAAAAAGTATTTTCAAGATCACGATTGATTCTGTATTAAATTTCTGAATTCGTCACTAATGTGAGAAAAGCTTGGAAAATTAAGCAAATTGTGACAGAAGCATGCAGGTTGAAAGCAAGGCTAAAAAAAAAAATGGAAAATTTAGTTGACCGGCCAACTCTAAAACGACAAAGAAAGAGGCATCAAAGTGTTGGTCGGCCTTTTGACTTGGATATGATCCATTACCATTTTTAATTTTCTCTATCTTTTTCAATTATTTTGTTTGGTTTCTATTGTTGACCTTGAAGTTGTTTATCGGTGGTAGATAGCATTTGGATCATGCATGAACTTGTGAATTCTTATGTAGTGGTCCTACGTTATACTCAAATCTCTTGTACGCTTTAATCAGGTGTGAGAAACGAACCAAATTACTGGAGTTCATGTTTGTTTGTAAAAAGTCTTGCTTGATATCGATTTGTGAACAACCTGTTGGGAATGTATGATTCATTGACCGGCCGTTGCGTGCTCAAGACCCGATCACTTGAGAGTGAGGGCATAGAGTCAGCCACATCACTTTGTCCTAAAATACTAACTTTGATGAACCCTGCCTGTAATTAAGTAGTCAGCCATCCAACATTAATTATATGTATGTAAGACCCGACCTCTTTTTATGTTTATATGGTGTGGGACTTAACATTCACAACTGTTCCAACACAAACTAAGCTTGAATATCTCTTCAAAACTCATTAAATTTTCAAACTAAACTTGAATAATCTACGCCTTGACTTGCTTGACCTATGATGTTTAAAGAATTCAACATCAAATTGTTGCCCCAAATTGTTGGTCTTGTTTACTATTTGGGACCTCTTAAAAAATTGGCTATATTATTTAATTTTTAACGTGTTTTATATCAAATATAAATCTTATTTAATAGATTTCAATTAATTTTATCAAACAAATTTTTTGAAATCATAAAAAGTATTACATAATGTGACATATAAATAATTGTTTGAGTGACACAAAAAGTAAAACATAAACAATAATTTGGGAGGAAAGGAAGTATTGCTTTAATTTCCCCCCTCAACCTTGTAAAGCTGATTGTAGTAAAAGAAAATGTTATGATACATGAAAGTGGTTCATGAAAGAGAAATGAATGATCCAGATTGTTTGAGTGAATCTGAATTATTAATTTCTCTTTTTATGGACACTTTTCTGTCTTTTCTTGTATCCTATCAACCCTAACTATTAAGCACCGAATGTATGGCAAGCTCATCAACTAACTATGACTGACCTGTCGACCATCACGATTTCTGCAATCCAAAGGAACATCTCAAACCAAGATAAAAAGAAACAAAAAAAGCAAAGCTAAAGGACCATCCGATAACTGCAATCCATATATATTTAGTTTCAGTGATTACTGCAATAGAACCATACATGGTGACTGCATATATTTGACCACTATTTTGGGGGTATATATATATTAGTAAACTTCTAATGCAGAGCTCTGCATCCAAGCAAAGTGCGGACCACCCCATTTCTCTCCTTTCCCGATTGAATTTTTATGATCTGAAATCGGCAAAAAAAATGATCGGAAAATGTTTGATTTGAACAGTTTTTAATTGAACCGTTCAATAAAAAATAAACAAAAACTATTCGGATGAAGCCCTTCCCGGTTTTTTTTTTGTTGATTTCTCGCGTGTACTCTTAAAATTATGTTCTGAACACATTGAGCGGCTCGGATCATCGAAATTCAATTGGAAAAGGAGAGGTCCGTACTTTGCTTGGATGCGGAGGTCCACATTAGAAGCTTACTATATATATATATATATATATATATTCAATGACATATATCTTACTTGATGATTGTTCCATTCACATATATATTACGTAAATACTATCACGTACGTTACACGATCACTGCAACGAAAACTATATGTGGTAGTTTTTTATTTTTTATTTTTTATGATGTATACATTTCATTCACATAAGATACACGTACAAATTAGCTATCAATTAGTTTTATGTGAGGTTTGACATCAATTAGTATCACAAAATACATAAAGTGACCCTCGTGTATGATTACCATAATTTTACTTCCACGAACGAGAGTTGTACAACTAACCACTTTCTTTGAATGAGCCACTAGCTCGTTGCACATTTCACTTGTTACACGATGTGTCATGCATATTACGAAACTGAGATGTGGTACACATATGTCGTAGTTACTGTCACATAAGTAAAATAGTAATAGTCACTTTTCCTTTGACAAGTTTGCGTTTTCTATCCATTTATGTACCTGAATTAATGCATTAGCCAAACAACCCTTTCAGTTCAAAGTGTTAAAATTGACTGCAAAAGCAGCTATATTACATACGTCCACCCCAAATCTTCATTATCCGTAAGCCGATAAGTCTGCAATAAATTCACTAGCAGTGTGGATAAAAAAAGTGATCCCCCAAACAAGTCTTTGCTTGAAGAAATGAATGCCATGCAAAAGAATCCATAACTCTTTCTCTCTCTCTCTCTCTCTCTCTGCAATAACTTCACTAGCAATGTGGATAAAAAAAGTGATCGATCCCCCAAACAAGGCTTTGCTTGAAGAAATGAATGCCATGCAAAAGAATTCATATATAACTCTCTCTCTCTCTCTCTCTCTCTCTCTCTCTCTCTTTCTCTCTCAGTGTGTGTGTAGAAAGTCACGACTTAATCCAAGTGTTGAACTGATGAATACATACATGTGCATGCAGATAAAAAAGAGAGTAATCTTATTCTTAGAAGATAACACCCAAACCCAACCTGTTTTCCCTTTTCTTCCTACTATATATATGGCCTTATCTTGGTGCTTCTCCATAGCTGCATTTCTGAACGAAAACTCGATATCTCTCTCTCCAACACACGCACAAACGCAGCAGCCATGGTTTCGAAAGAGGCTGCTCGAACTGCAGTTGGTGTTCTAGGTGGGTTGAGCTTTATATATCTTTATACAACACCTCAAAATTAACTTGTTTTCATTTATATGTGCATTGTAGAAAAAAAAAAAAATTTGTGGGGGTTGAGCAATTCTATTTTCTCTAGAAGAAGACTGGTCATGAACCGACATTGGTACTGTCTGTTTCAGTGGTAGCTTTTGAGCTTTTGGGAAATTGATTTCTACACTTTTCTAATTTTAATTGATGCAAATACTTTCTTTTTTTTTTTGCTTCTTTGAGCGGGTGAATTCACGGCACAGTGCTTGAAATTTGTAAAAAGTGTTTGCATGAAGGGACTCTCGTAAATTCATTCATTAAAAAATGAAAAAAAAAAATAGTGTTTCCATATCAATCTCCTTCTTTAATTACCAAAAAATTACTCCCTCTGCCCCAGTTTGTTTGTCTCCCTTTAGACTTTTCGAGAGTGTTTGACCTCTCAAAGAATTGTCTATAATTTTTAATTCGTAATGTTTTTAATATGCAATATAGATCTTATTTGACAAATTTCAATTAGTTTTATTATACAAAATCATAAAAAACATTATAAAATGTAAGATATAAGTATATTTTTGAAAGACCCGAATTTCGACAATTGGACAAATAAATTGGGACGGATGGAGTACTCTTTTGCGGTGGTTTTTGGGGTCTAATTTGCAAATCCGATACCCTGTGCATTAATTACAAAGGTAGTATGTGATCCGAGTCTTTTATCCTTACGATTAATAATGGTACCATAGGGTCCCCGGTTCCTAGGTTTGCACATGATCATTAGCCAATTTTGGCTGTGCTAGCTGCTCGGTGTAGCTCATCTTAGATCTCAATTGGAGTATTTTAATTTTAGCAAAGTCAATTAAAAAAAACTTGGTCACAAAATGGCGAATGGGAAGAACTAACATGGGTTTGTTTCGTTTGTTTCAGGAAACGTCATCTCATTCATCTTGTTCATGTCGCCAGTGTAAGCACCAGTTCCAATTTTATTTGGATGAAAGATCCCTGGAAAATTTTGTCAAGAATGTGTAGGTTTACAATTTGGCCACCGCCATAAATAAATCAAAAATGAAAAAATCACACGACGTTTATTTTGGATGAATCACTCATTTAAGATGAATGTGATGTGACCGACAATGTAGGGGAGTGATCTCTCACACTCTCCTTTTTATAACCGCACTCTTTATTTGCGTCTTTTTATGTTTATATATTTACATGATTAGCTTTTTATGGGTGGATATTTTGACACTTGGAAAGCGTAATAATGTAAAATGTAGCTTATTCACTTTTTGAAAATCCTATGGGAACCGACGAGAAGTGCAGTGATGGTGCACAAATCAATACTTAGGGCCCAACCGGAAGTAATAATCCAAACCATTCATTAGTTTTAAAATTAGATTGAGTTAATTTTTCACAAGCATTTTTCGCCAGCTGAGCAGTTGGTTCTCTCAAAGGAGTATAATACTACCCACATAGACTTTTGTATAAAATTTCATATCAAATGATTTTGTTTTTTAAGCTCATTTCATTCCAACTCAAAACACCAACTAGTAGTAATTTTTATTTATAGTCTCAAAAGTATTACTATTACATCATTCTAATAATGAGTTTCCCTACAATCACATCTTTTTGAAAGTAATTTTCCAAACTTATGTAACAATCATGAAGACCATGTGCTAATATTTTCAGGCCAACATTTGTTCAAATATACAAGAAAGGGTCAGTCGAGCAGTACTCACCAGCACCATACCTGGGCACCTTCATCAACTGCGGCCTTTGGGCGGTGTACGGGCTGCCCGCAGTGCACCCACACAGCTTGCTGGTCACAAGCATTAACGGAGCCGGAATGGCCATCGAGCTAGTGTATCTGCTCCTCTTCATCCGGTACTGTGACCGGAAGAAGAGACTCCAGGTGCTGCTGGTGATGGTTGTTGAGCTTGTGGTAGTTGGTGCTGTTGCGTTTCTGGTTCTAACTCTTGCCCATACAACCAAGCTTCGGTCTACCATTGTTGGAAGTATAGCCATGCTGGGTAGTGTGATCATGTACGCTGCGCCGTTGTCTGTCATGGTTAGTGCCGTGTGTACTCAAACTCGGTCACTTTGACAAATGTTAAATTTGTTCGTTATTTTATTTTATTTTTATTTACAGTTTAGCAAAATATAGGCAAACAGATTTCTTTTTATTGCAGAGATTGGTTATATCGACACAAAGTGTTGAGTACATGCCCCTCTCGTTGTCCCTAGCTTCCTTTGCCAATGCCATTTGCTGGAGTTCTTATGCCCTCATCGGTTTTGACCCGTTCATCATGGTAATCTCTCTCTCTCTCTCTCTCTCTCCATACATACAACGAAGACATAGAGTACTGGTGGATTGAACACTAATTTATTTGTCGTAAAACTCAAGTCTCATGCATTTTCAAGGGAGTAGCATTTCCTTCTTTTACTATTCAGCTAATATTCACCAAAAAAGGAAAAAGGAAGAAGAGGTTTTGGAAAAAAAAAAAAGGTTAACTTTACAAGCAGGGTTTAATAAATGACTGTTCAATAAGTTTTTTTTTTTTTTTTTTTGATCATGACTGTTTAATAAGTTTGTTAATCAAAAAAATTGTGTTTGTGATTTTTCTATTTTAGGCACCTAATGGGCTGGGCGCAGTGTTTGGGCTGGCCCAGCTCATACTCTATGCCATATTCTACAGCAAATCCAAAAAGCAACAAATGATAGAAGGCCAAGGCAAAGGCGAGATGGGCTTGAATGGGAACCCAAAAGTATAAGCACTTCGGCCTAATTCTGGTTTCTCCAATGGGCTGGGCCCATCATTCACCAAACTCTCTTTTTCAAGAAAATTTTTTTTTTTCTCGTTCCTCAAGTACTTTTGGTACATGCAAGTATTTTCTTTTTCTTTGTTCTTTTCAAAAATTGTGGTACATGCAAGTATGTAATCCTGACATAGTAACATGCGGGGAAAAAGTACGCAAATGGTGTTCCGTTATTTCTTTTACTTTTTTATGTCAAAACGTTTACAGAAAGCCGATGTAATTCATACAAGACTGGCCTATATTCTATACAAAGAGTGATTTCCGATGAAGTATAGCTCAGAGATTCTCTATTCCAAATATGACTGTCTCGCCATCTATATCCAATCCCAAGTCACAATTACACAAAGCATGTGAATCTCGAAGCTCTTGTAATTCCTTATAATCACTAGCTAGGTTGATACTCCAAATTCGTTCGTCTTTGTTAAACGGAAGTGCTCGAATACGCTTACGTACTTGACCAAGGTTCAATATAGGAAGGAAAACAAGAATTTTTTGGGTCAAGGTTCAATATAGGAAGGAAAACAAGAATTTTTTGGCTCCGGGTCCGGAACCAGAAGTGATAGCTGGTGTAATACCGCCTTATAACAGTAGTAGGGGCATTAAGATCGAATGTCCCCGTATTTTTATTTAAGGGATTCCTGCCAAACATCTCATTTCATTCTTCCTTCCCGGCTTGAGGGAACATCGTAGTACGGAAGATGTTGGAGGAAACTGCATTCATGGCTTACATGTAACTGCGTCCGAGTAGAATGTCATAGTGAAATCAACAACTTCGATATCAATCACAATACCATCTTGCCCTCTAGCTCGATGGGGAAGTTATAAAAATACCTGAAGGTTGGGAAAGACAACCATAATAGGCCCGAATGGAATTGCACTTGACCACATCGAATTGTACTTAGCCGCTATAAATTACTTTTGGCCACATCGAATTTCTTTTGGCCGCATCGAATTACTTCTAGCTGCGTCCAATTGCACTTGGCCATATCGAATTATAGTTGGCCGCAACGAATTACTCTTGGCCGCATCGAATTACTTTTGGCCGCATCGAATTGCACTTGGCCGCTGTGAATTACTCTTGACGCATCGAATTGCTCCTGGCCGTATTGAATTGCATCTGGCCGCAGCGAATTGCACTTGGCTGCTACGAATTCCTCTCGACCGCATCGAATTACTCCTAGTCGCATCGGACTGCACTTGGTCACTATGAATTACTCTTGAACGCATCGAATTATTTTTGGCCGCATCAAATTGCACTTGGACACATCGAATTACTTCTGGCTGCGTCGAATTGCACTTGGCCGTATCGAATTGTACTTGGCCGCTGCGAATTCCTCTTGACCGCATCGAATTACTCCTGGCCGCTATGAATTCCTCTTGGCCGCATCGAATTGCATTTGTCCACATCGAATTGCATTTGGCAGCTAGGAATTCCTCTTCGCCGCATCGAATTACACTTGACCGCATTGAATTGCATTTGGCCACTACGAATTGTACTTGGCCGTATCGAATTGCACAATTACTTTTGGCAGCTACGAATTCCTCTTCGTTGCATCGAATTGCACTTGGCCTCTACGAATTGCACTTGGCCTCGACGAATTGTACTTGGCCGTATCGAATTGCACTTGGTCGCATCGAATTGCTTTTGGCCGCGTCAAATTGCACTTGGCCGATACAAACGATGAGGGTCAGCCACAAGAAAAAAAATTCTTGTGAATACCCTAAGTCCCAGTACTGTAGATGGCCTGACTTTAACCGGACCTAGGAGATGATTAATCGAGATACGCGTAAGCTGGCTCAGACACCGCTGACCATTTGAAAAAAAAGGGAACTCACTTACGTACTTTACATGGAAGCCTATATAAAGTTCTAACTTCGAACTTTTTGCCACTTGATGTATTTTTCACCCAACAATTCAAGATAATTCTACAACTTCATACTTTACTATGCTGCCTTCAATGCCTTACCTTGAATTGAGATGTGGGATGTAGCTAATCAAACAAAAGAGCACTTGAGATTGCTTGGGAAAAGCTGGTTTGAGTTTCCATAGGAACCCCTACAGTTAGTGAAATAGAGTCATCAACAAAATGAACTCACTTTCTGTTGGTAGGCTAATAGCATTTACACGAATATGGGTCATTGGCTTCTTTGGCGCAAGCACTACCTCAGTACTATTTTTACCTAGAGATCTAGAAGTGTTTATACAATCCTGCAGGTCTTCATCGCAAGCCATTAAAATAGTCTCATTGCCCATATGCGCAGGGATGGAGCCAGGGAGGGGCCAGTAGGGGCGGTCGCCCCTGCAAGAAGGGAAAAAAACACTATTATTATATGTAAAAAAAAAAAATTTCTATGAAAGTATATAGACTTGCCCCTGCGTATATAAGCTCGCCCCTGCGTGGTGAAATTTCTGGCTCCGTCTGCGACATAATAAGTTCCGGCCTAAAGGTTCAGCCTCTTAGCAACTTGCTACTGCGATTCTACAAGTCTCGAAGACATTGACAGCTGAAACTTTATTGTAAAACCATTTACGTATTGCGCCCTTATTGTCACTGTTTTTCCATGTTCCCTTTCTTGCGTTTTGATGGTGCCTTCTCCTGAACAAGTAATTACCGAGTTGTGATTTTTTTTAATAACTTAGGTGTCTAGGTTAACTTTTTTTGTTTACTAGGCATGTCCGAGCCAACTTACACGCACCTCAACTAAACTTGGAAAAATGCAAGTTCCCGTTATGTAACTGATCCATTTCTGAATTCATAGACCAATTCACAGCCGTTACAGCCAATACTCGAAGTTATGGGTGAATTCGACATTTAAATTCTTTTATCTTTGAAATTGGAGAAATTCATGACCACTACACTGATCCCCGTTACGTGTCCCAAAACTGTTGCTTAAAGCCTTTGTGGGAACACGAAGAGAAATAGTTGATAAGTGTGAGAAGGAGAGAATGAAACACACAATTAATCAGTTTTAGGACAAAGTAACAAACTTTAAGACTGCACTATGGAAATAAACATATTTAATCAGTTTCTAAATTAACACTGTTAAGTTTTAACACACAAAAATGGGTCCCAAATTTTTTTTTTTTGGGGTCATAAAACACATTTTACCTAATATTTTTAATGGAAGGATTACCATCACTTCTAAGGTCGTTCGAAAATAGAAATGCACCAGAACACAGCACTCAAACTACCATGTTTACTACATTAGAATACTAAGGAGATTCCAAGACCATAATCTGAAACTTTACAGGCCTGAACCATCGTACTGGAGCGATTCGAGAAGAACGATTAGGGTCATATTCAAGTTTAGTCTGACAACTGAAATGCACAACAGACTACAAACACAAAAGTCTGTACTGCTGCAAATGCCTCAGCCTTTTTATTCTTCCTCTCACGTTTTGTTTAATGATCCTGGCACTTTTCTATTGATAAACAATGTTTCACAAACAAAAAAGGGATGCAAATCACCAAAATTTCACAAAAGCACTCATGTTCCATATGCGAAAGTGCTGCATAATGACTATCAACGTATCACATTCATCGATCTTCTATCTAGTTACGCAACCAAGGTAAGTTTAAACTACAATATCAGACACCATAACTTTGTTTCCTAAGTTTGTTTGGGACTCAATGAGTTCACTTTAAGGCAGTTGTTGATGTTCCCAGGTACATCTTACAGGCAAAAAAGTAATGGAAACTTCTTCAAAAATCCTTTTCCTAGCCCCACTATATACTACTCCAAGACCTCTTGATACTTCAAAACTAATTTACGCATCAAGAAGTGTTCAAATTCCCGTCCGTTGCCAAAGGTTATCGACGTCAACCAGAGCTTTGTCCACGACCACCACCCCGCCAACCACTAGCACGAGCTGCTCTTCCATGACCTTTAACCAGCGAAGAAGGAACAACTCCAACCTGCTGTAGAGCAGACTTTTGCTTTGCCCTCTCCTGCAAGTTAATAGTAGTTGAGATCTTACCTACTGGGAATAACTAGTATGCTTGTTTAGGGTTTAGGGTTTAGGGTTTGGGGCTTAGGGCATGGGGCTTGGCGCTTGGGGATTCGGACTTAGGGTTTGGCGTTTAGGGGTTTAGGGTCTAGGGTTTTAGGGTCTAGGGTATGGGGTTTGGTTTTAGGGTTCAGGGTTGGGGGTTCGGGGTTCAAGGTTTTAGGGTTTAAGGGTTTAGGGGTTAGGGGTTTAGGGTCTAGGGGTCTAAGTTTTAGGGTTTAGGGTTTTAGGGTTTAGGGTTTTAGCGTTTAGGGTTAGGGGTTTGGGGTTTAGGGTTTTAGGGTTGGGGCTTGGGGGTTGGGGCTTGGGGCTCGGGCTTGGGGTTTTGGG
>BPLS01000188.1:271694-291275 GCA_019656275.1 Rhododendron kiyosumense
TGTAATGTACTTGAACATACGGGAGCCACTGACCGCGACACAATTACAACGATTCAAACTGTTGATTTTGTTTTTCTTGTTCATTATATCATTCTTGCAAAGAGAAATATCTCGATCGGGTTTACAAAGCTTCTTTGTCGAGACACAATTTCATTAACATAATGGATTTTTTCTGTCCAATCAAGTGTGTAGTGATACCCAATTAACTTCATTCTTGGTAGGAATGATGAACTCCATAATATGTAAAAGATAGACAGTTTAAATCAAAAAATAAAAATTCTAGAGGGGTTCAGGATGCATCTTAAATTTTTCCTCAGTCAAAATAAGCAAATATTCCCATTAGATGCACTCTTCGGAGTTGTGGTGGTAGTGCTTGGAGAAGATCCTATAAAATACAAATATAAAAACTACAAAAATAAAGCTTTTAACAAGTTACAGGAACAAAAATAGGGCATAAAAATAATTTTTAAAAAATCTCAGTGGAAGCGTAAACATATGTTATATATTTACTATTATCAAACACTCAATGAAAATAATGTTTGGTACGGTGGTCTGAGGAGTGACGCGCGGGCTCATTATGGTCGAGACGTCGAGAGTTCAAGCCTCGGCAGTAGCAGGAAATAGGCCTACTGGGACTTTCATGCGTTACTTTTTGGGAAACTATACCAACTTTTCCAAACGCTGGGAAAAAAAGCGTTGGTAAACATAAATTTATACCAACGCCGCCCATGATTCTTTTGGTTAGTGCCACGACATTTCTTAGGTTGTGACTTCACAATGTGACTTATCGCATTTTCACTATGAGTCGTCAAATTTACATTGTGAATTTTGAATTGTTAATCGACACTGTGAAGTGTGAAGTTTATAAATTAGCAGTGTGAATTGGTTATTTAACAAACACTATGAATTGTGAATTTGACGCTGTGAATTGTAAGTTTCTCTCTCGCTAGGATCTTGTTTCGCGATAATCTTTTCCTCCTACTAAAAAATCTCACTTTTCGTCTGTTTTTCTCATTGCAAAAAATGTGGAAGCATGGGGAAAACTGGCAAGTTATTTTTAGGGCTTTAGCATTTTTTGAAGATTTTGTTCTTTTTTTTTCTTTTTTTTTAATCGGCAAAAAATGAAATTTTATTAAAACACGGGAAAAGGGGAGGGGATCCAACAAAGAGTTGGAAAATACACCACAAGAGCATACATTGCCCAAAACACCTAAAGGTCTACCAGGGATCATAACATAACAAAATAAGACAATACAGCATAACCCAGCACCTAAATAAATCAAAAAAGCCAAAATGCCTAAATCCGGCCCAAACCTGGGCTGGCCCACCCTAACCAAACCACAGAACCTTAACTACACCAGCAACCACCACCCTAATCAAGCTTGTGGATTGTTGATTCGTCTCGATGAGAGAAATTAAAAAAGTAAATTTTTTTACTTTACTCAAATATTTTTAGAAATATCCACTTTTAAGCCGAAAAAGCCAACTTTTTTGACTTCTTTTTTGGCTGAAAATTTGATATTTTCCAAAATATTTGGAAAAAATTTTACTTTTTCGATTCTTCTTGTCGAGATGAATTAATAATTCACAAAAATTTGGCAAAAAACTAACGAACAGGAAAAATTTTGAATAAGGACAAAATCTTTAAAAGTCATTTTAGCTTAGTTTAGTAGTGGAACTCCACATAAAAAAAAATTTCGGTATTAATTTGGTATTTTTTAAAAGTCATTTGTTAGATTCACTTTGAAATTTTTGATTGGTCATTTGTCTTGACGAGTGAATTCTAAAAAGTTATAAAAATTACGAATAAAAGTAAAAAAAAATCATTAAAGACGAAAAAATAGCAAATGAAAAGCTGCTACTTCTTCTTCTTCTTCTTCTTCTTCTTTGTCTTGATTGTCGTCCAAAATGAACTTTTTTCAACTTCGGTCTATATTTTTATAATTTTCTGATTCCTCTAGATGAGCCAAATGTTTAATCCAAAAATTACGATAAAAAACTAAACAAAAGTTTAGTAAAATTAAACAATACGAAGAATAATACACGAGTGCAAAAATTGAAAGAACAAGCTATCACTTTTTTTTTTGAACAGAACAAGCTATCACATTAGCATAATAGATTTGTCCTGTAATTCATTCTCTAAATCGGACTAACCACATGTAACCTATTGGGCATTAGTACTTTAATGGACTCCAAGCCCATGTTCTCAATGGGAATATAGATGGACTTTATGTGAATAGATAGAAGTGACACGTAGAGTACAGTAGTAAATAATAAAAGAAATAATGTACATCACAATATCCAATTATACTATGTTTGGGTATAGGGAACATGGACTAATGTGTGTGTTTTATTGGTAAAAGCCGAGGAATTATATAAGCAACAATAAATAATAAGATGCTGAGGAAAGGTAATTGAGAGTAGACCTTAGCTAACATCATCCTTTCGTGATGCTATTAGCTCATCTTTTATACGAAAGAAAAGACTATTAGAACTCCTAGAAAGAATTGGCCAGCAATGGGATAAATATTCTCCAAAGTTGAATAAAATTTGTATGGTTTTCAATATTTTTGGGAACTTTGACTTATTCAGTTGTGTATATAACGCTTTTAAACGAGTTCCAATTGGGTACATGACGAGTCGATGGAGCATGCGTGAGGATCTTAAGTTGACTTAGTTATCTCTTTTTGATGATCTTAAAGTTTCAAACAAGTTGATCATTAGCTTATACATCAAGCTCGAATGATGTAATATCCGTAGGTCCTTGAATGCAATAAACTTAGGCAACTAATCAAAATTCGAAACGTGTTCGAATTAAACTTGTTCATAAGAAAAACTAAACTCATAATATTTACTGTATCAGACTGAGCGTATCAAACCATACTTGCCCCTACACTCCGTTATTAGTTTTATTCGGTAAATTCACAACCATATGTTCATAAATTAATAGAATAAAACAACTGATAATGTTGATGAATCGCCGTTTATTTTTTAAGGATATAAATTCGCCATTGGAAAAAATCCTATTTTTGTTTTTGTTGACCTTTTTTGTTGTTACCTGAAGTGAAACATAAATTCTGACACAATAATGTTCCATTTCTCCCAACAAATTTTAGCCCTTGTATTTCGTAACAAACTTTTATTTGTCCTAGTCAACGTACGTGTGAGGTAGTCTCCTAGTCTTGAAGCAATTACATTGTGGGGGCGACTATTCATAACCCCGTATTTTCTCCCTTAGCGCACTACATTTCGGTAAATAGTTGTTGAAAATCATACATAACATTTCAGTAAATAGCTGTTGAAAACAAGATTATATTTCGGTAACTACATGTCGAAAATATGTTCAACTTTCCGTAAACAATTGCCAAACATATATTTTCGGTAAATAACTGTTGAAAAAAATATGATATTTCAGTAATTGGTTACTAAAAATGTATCTCAATTTCGGTAACTAACTATCGAGTATAGTTGGAAATTTTTAACGGGCTATGGAAGAAAATACGGGATCTTGTTATCTCAGCCAACCATACGGTAAAAGAGAAACTTATGCACCATGTTTGGCCAATTTTAATCATTCTAGCACCACAAACACTTGATATGAGTGTGTTTGTATAAGTGTTTATAGTGCTACCATTTGTGTGCGGGACCCATAGTGAATGCGAGTGTGTTAATATCATATATATGTGTGGGCAATAATTGAAACATTAATCGGTAAACTAAGTTTGTGACGTCCACGTAAGCCAAGTGTTCCAGTAATTAACCCTAGACAAACCAACCACAATTGTTTAGTGTGTATGCTAGCTAGCCTGTGCATAATTGGGTTACTATGGATCTGTGATATTGATCTAATCTTTGCTTTATGGTAATGAGCAATTAAGAAGATGCATCCCACACCCATTTTCAAGCTAAGATCACTCATGATGATGAAATGTGAAAGGAATAAAGAAATTTTAAACATTTAAGTTTTCAGTCACGATTGGATTTAGTACTAGGACGTTCAATCGAAGATAACCGTATCAAAGTTCAATCGAAGACGACTGTATCAAAGTACGATCAAAATTCAATCGAAGACGAACATATCAAAGTACGATCAAAGTTTAATCGAAGACGACCGTATCAAAGTACGATCGTTGGAATTTTAGTTTCAAAACTTACAATACTTGAGAAACAATAAAAGAGAATATTAAAGTGGAAAAGCGACATAAAAAAAAGAATGGGGATAGGATGAATTCTTTAATGGAATTGAGTTAGCATGGAGCAGTATTTATGTAAGAAGTTGACTAGCTAAAACATAAAAGTAAATTATTAGTTATAATCTGGCAGTATAAAATCTGTTGAGATTATGTCACTTTTTGCACCAATCTTTCCAAGCATAGGGGAAGAATATTCTGAAAACAAGTTAGATGATACTCATGCAGTTGATTCTTACCCCCGGTCACCCACTTGTATATTCCTCTCACGGTTGCAAACGAACCAAGCCGTTCGTAAACTATTCGAAGCTCAACTCGAAAATGGTTCGTTTGAGTTCATTTTCTGTACTAAACACATGAACCTGAACCTGACAATGGGTTAATATTGCATCAGCAAATACCAACAGAGAAAACAATAGAAATAGTGTTTGATCCAAACAAAACTTTCGTAGAGAAATTCAAGTTTTAAAACTCTAAAACAAAAAAGAAAAAGAAACAAGCCCATGCAAATTTCCACCCACTAGCAATCAAAACCGGCAAGGTCAAAAGACATAAATATTTACACGTACAGAAAAGAAAAAAAGGTCTCGGCGACGTTAATCACCAGGAATATTCTTAATATGTACACAGATTCTAATCCTAACCATTCAGTACTCATATTATTTCCCTAACACAACAGTCTTTCCATAATGAGCTGAGGATTAGCTACTGTTTTCACCCGTTCTCCACCTTCAAGAAACCATGCTACCCGGTTCGACAAACTACCAAACAAAAGGAAAAACCACACCAACAGAAAGAAAGTAGTACGATAAAACAAGGAGAAAAAGATTTTAAATCAGGATTCAGCTCTCTGCAGTGTCGAAGCTAAAAACATTCCCTTCGCTAACGACTCCAGTTAGAATTCTGCTTCCTGCACTCCTTTTCTTTACATCTTGGCTTGAACAAATGAAGATCCTCTGTACCACATTACAAAATTCCCTGCAGAAAAATGACAATTGATCATTGACTTTAAAAAGGTTCCAAATGCGACTCAGAAATAAATCTTGTCAGATCAAAAGATCATTAATAGTGTAGGAAGAAATCTCCCTTTACGAAGAACGAAATTTCACACAGATGGTTTGAGGGCACTTACCCCCATGAATGGTTGCCCATGAGAATTGCATCCCCTTCATTATCAATAAAGATAATATTCCATTTCTTACGAGGGTGAAGCTCTCCTTTGATTTGGAACTTCTCTTCCAGTTCATCTATAAGCTCAGCATACGATGTCAAAGAGGTTAGGTCCACAGCCCGACACACTACAGTCCCCAGCAGTTGAACCTTCTCAACGAACACCACATACGTTTTAGTACAATATCTTGTGAAGGTGCATATGAATTCTCAAAATATTAAACTTCATTGTTAATAAATCCAACTTTACATTAAGCCGTCAAGATTATCTTATACCTTGGTACTTCTGGTGGAGCAACTCTGCTTGCTTTGAACCTCATTTGGTGATACCTGGATCTGTTCTAGTGTCTGTTCTTTCGTAACCTTTGAATGTTCTGAAACCTGACCTGAATCGGCACCTGACACCGTACTTGGTCTGTGTTCTCCAATGCCACCGTAGTACACACACCCTAGTACACAATAATTGATACGCCCAATTAATGTTAGTATTATTCACAACAGCACCACTAAACCGTATTGTCAAAAGCCAAGTAACTGTAAGCACCACGACCCTTAACTGATCTGCCAGGTTTAGTAAGCCCTTGCAGACAGGAGTGTTTCATTGCAGTAGAAATACAAACCTGAGATCGAGGTGAGGAGAGAGAGCCAATGCTTGGACACACACTTGAATCGGGCTATGGATTTCACCGGCAAACATACAAGGATTTCTGTAAGGAGATCGACGTTGCTGGCAATTAATTCGGCGTTGCTGGCAAATAATTCCGCCACTAGTGATTCCGGCTTGGCAGTATTCAAGCAGGTGATGACTGAGGTAATTGGCTGTTTTGGCTCAAGCTGTAGCACAATCGAAGTGTTGCCCAGAAATCTAGAAGTGTGCATACAATCTTGCAAGTCCTCGTCACAAGCTATTAAAATCAACTCATCTTCCTCATCTACATACTTGACATTGTAAGTTCTGGGGTCCAGGTTTAACCGTTTAGCCACTTCTTGCTGCAGCACTACTAATCTAGAAGACAAAGACAGCCGAAACTTTATCATACTATTGTCATATTTTGCCCTAATTGTCAACATATGCGCATCTTGGAATCCTGGCTTTCTGAGAACAACACTAGTTGAGGCTTGATTCGAAGGCAAATCATAATTTAGTTGTGGAGTTTGTCCCTGGTTCTGAATAGGTGAGGGCCAAAAGGAACGAACCTTTTTAATGCTGCGAGGTGGCCACCGGTCAATACCATAACCCCTCCAGACCCGCTTCAATGTAGATATGCTAACTGCAAAACGAACAATTCAGAATTTCAGAAAAGACAAAACCTTCTGCTCTATACTGCCAAAAGCCCACAATTTCTACATGAAAAGAGACTGTCTAGTTAAATTAAAAATTACAAAAGGACAACAAGCAAACTCATAATTTAAATTTTGGGAGTCTACTCTTACCTTCGAGTTTCTGTGCAGCATTGTTACGGCTCATTTTCGAACATTTAAGGATATCCTCTAAAGAAATTTCAATTCTAACTCCAGTTTTTGTGAGTTCTCTCTCTTGTGTCTTTCTTGTGCGTTCTTCTAAACTAGTAATCGCAATGATGTTTTGTTCTGGAGTGATGACATTTTGTCCAATGTTTAAAGGATCCATTGATGGATGCTTAGATGAGTCTAGCTGCATCGCCACTTTTCCATTTTGCAAGGTCTCAAGACTAGGCAAATTGTAGTTTTGTGCTTCACTAACGACATTCATTCCATTGTTTATGGCATCCATTGATGGCTGATCCAGTTGACCTAGCTGCAACATAAGTCCTCCATCCTTTAGGAGTTCAAGTATACGAGAAATTCTAGTAGCTTGGATCATATGAACTGAATGACTTTTTTTACCATTCTGAAAATCTGTAACTTCAAGAGGTAATATCTCCCCCAGTTCTTGGCCAGAAGCAAGCTTAAATGTTTCAAAATGTTCCTCCATCGTACCTAATATCAAGCTCAATGTGGTCAGTATGTTCTCATCGTTTTTGCTTCTCACAGGCAAGAAGAACTCCAGTATGCAACTTCATTTCCAGGGTAAATGCTCTGCAAGCATATTGCAAACCAACCACTTAATTTGCACTGTCGTGCATAGGGTAAAAAGGGGTACTCAGCTATGCTGAAATTTTTTATGTCAGAGCAATATAACAAGCTAGGAAATGGAAGTATCCTCCCCGTAACCAGCCCCTTTCTTAAGTGACGCCCTTTACTAACTTCCAAGAAATTAGTAAGGCAGCCATTTCCTTCCTCAAAATATTCAACACCCTTGACTAGGAGTCGGACTGGGAGTAAATCGTTGCAAGAACTGCAAGAGACCCATGTCAAAGCCAAAGGGAGCTTATGAATTTTACACACTGATCCAAACACCATCCTGAGTTCCCGGAAGGCAGCTGTAAAAGCTTTATTCTCATTTCTATACTGTTTTGAAAGTATTGTCAAGTTAGGATACTTTGGAGAACATATCACTTACAGTAATATTAAAGGGATATGAAATCTAGATTTAACAAAGGATCAGGGTTCGCAACTCACTCGCATTCTACAGTGTGTATATCCATCAAAAAATTGCAGACCAAACTCCTGCATGGAAACAACCAACTCAGGAACTTGAATCTGCTGAAATATAGTATCAGAGAAAACATATTCAATACATACAAGTAGGGTAAGAGTAAAGCAAAGTGAAATGCACTGTCACATATATGTTGTATAACATTCGCCTCACAGAAGTCCCAGCAGATGAAGAAATGGCCTTGGGTATTTTGTGGGTCAGCATTCAGACATTACTAACTGAAGTTCCACGGAACCTCTTACTTGCGTGTTGTTTAACAAGATATTCGGATTTAAATTCTTAGAATTCTACAGCAACGGTCCTTTACATGAATGAATGTCAAGTCAAAGAGAACTTGGCGTAGGAGTCCTTGAATGATTTGGTAACTCCAAATTTTTCTCAGGATACTTTAACAGCATAATCAAGAGGGGCGATTTTTTTGATATGGCAGCCTTCCTGTTGCAAAGGGGAACAAAACCCCTCAAGGTCCAATGATGTCCTTTACTCGGAGAGATTTTTTCCCTACGCAGAAATTACGTTGATCGGATGTTGATCGATATATTTTAGAACACATTTATATCCCGATTTGTTTTCCATCAGTTTGTGATGGATAGGCAAGCGAATTGATATTTGCCCACATCATACTTATTCACGAGCTCTACATAATGACCTGTTTAGATCATCAAAATGAGTTCGGGATAGACCCAAAAATGTCAACACTGGACCGACCAAGTTGTTTACCAACCAGAGAGAATTCAGGTCCATTATTCAAACAGATGTCCCAAAATATTCGTACTCCTCTTCAAAAAGTCAAAAAAAGAAGAAGAAGGTAATCTTTAGCCTTTCATATCTAACTTATACGGTATAAATTATTATATGTAGTTTAAAAGTGAAAATTCATATGGCAATGCAGGATAATTTACCCTTTCAAGGATACATATGTTAAAAAGATGTGTATTTACATTAAAAAGTTGAATTCCCAACAAGACCAACTTTATGGGGAGGTGGGAGTAGAGACTAGAGAACAGGCTTAGTTGAGAACAATCAATTAACAACATACTAGCAATTAAAACTAAAATTAGAAAGGAGTCCAGTTTCGCGAAAAAGGAAAGCATAATCCTGTGCAACAAACACTAAAGTACAATAAGTGGGGAAAAAAGTAGGAAGGATCTGTAGTAATGAATGCTTTAGTAACAAGAAATTCAAAAATGCTTGGATTATTGCAAACCTGAAAAATATCAGACAGGTGATAGAGGAAGTATTTGTCATGCCAAAATGAAGTAGAGTAATAAAGAGACACTATCTCAAGAACCCCAACACAGGTGTTGCCGGAATGTTCAAACACTGGCAGAGCCCAAGATCCGTTTATGTTGCAACGTAAAGCATCAACGCGTTGTGGATACTCTTTTTCAGAGTAATACTTCACACTTGGAGCAGATTCGGGGATATTTTGGAGGAACACACGGCCAGGAAGCCCAAGTTCTTCTCCACTCTCTGCATCTGCGTAAAATTGATACTGCATAGAGACCAACCTATAATCACAAAGCCCCTGTCTATCACTCATACAAGTTGTTCGAGAAAGAGCAAAAGGTTGGTTTTGAGTTGTCAGCAAAGTGCGCCCCTCCATTGTTGTTGTGGGTGCCCAAAATTGAAGTAGTGACC
The DNA here is from genome assembly GCA_019656275.1 of Rhododendron kiyosumense. Taxonomy (NCBI): domain Eukaryota; kingdom Viridiplantae; phylum Streptophyta; class Magnoliopsida; order Ericales; family Ericaceae; genus Rhododendron; species Rhododendron kiyosumense. The sequence goes on from BPLS01000188.1 coordinate 281,274, forward strand.
CATGAAGCATTGAGCTCTTTTGGAGAGCATGTCTGATCTTGTCTTTAACATTTAGACTGGCAGGGGCATCGGGAATAAAATTATCTGACAATGTTTTGTAAACAAAAAGTATGATTACAAGATCAAAAAATAAATTTAAGTAGATATTTTTTTATGGTTATACTAACGGGATCAATTCCTCTCCATATTCCATCTATATATACTCCTCCATACTCTTCTTGTGGCTTCCACCCCCTAGCCACTAGCAAAGATCGGAATATCTGAACTGTTCATCTCGTAGAATTCACAATTATCTTCGTTCGAGAAATATAATTTCAATTCATTGGACATTTGCATATGTACAAACTAATCGTATTTTGTTTCCGAAAATGAAAAGCTTCATGACTATAAACTTAAACTGTTCAATGTATGAAACAAAATGTGATTTGTTTACAAGTTTATAAACAACGCAACTAACTGCGAGTCTACGAGATGAAGAGTGAATTGTTCCGATTCTCGGTGTCGGTTCGGGAGTGGAAGGCATAAAGAGAGGAATTTATGAGAGAGAGAGAGAGAGAGAGAGAGAGAAGGGCCACTTGCCGTGAGGGAGAGTCTGGTGGTCTAGTTGGCTCCAGAAAACCCATCCAAAAACCAAAACCCCAGAGACATCCGGTTTGAATCGCGACCATTTGAGTTCCCTTTGCATGTATTCCATGAAATTGGGAGGGAAGTAGTTCAGATATTCAAGGATTCTATTGCCATCTCCATCATTAACACTTCCGTCGTTTAAGGCCATCTCCACTTTTGCAGCGAAAATCGATCAAAGAACCCCCAAACACCATCAAGAAATGAAACCAAAAATGCACACACAACGTACTCATGGGTATATACTCATGTGGGCCCACTAAATGCATTTTTTTTTCCTAATCATCCCCTCGGATCAAACGGTTTTCCCTCCTGGGTTCAAAGGGTTTACCAACCAATCTTGAGCTCAAATGCGTGTTTCAGCTCTCTCCGGGGGATAAAAAAAAAAAAGGTTCATCAATATCTATTAAACTTGTGGGTTTTGCCCCGCGTGAAAATAAAAGGCAGAAGACAAAGAAGGGACAGGTGTGTGCTTGCAAAAGGGGAAAAAAAAGCAGCGGTATAATTCCAGGAGGCTTCGCCTGTACGTGAGAGGGTGGCGCTGAGGCATACCACACTCAATGTGTCTCTAGCAGCTCCCTGTTTCGAGAGGAGTGCTAGGTACAAAGAAAATTGACAAAGAAAATAGGAAGAATTTTTCAGAAGTCCACTGTAGCACTTTTCAAACCCCCTAAGTCCACTTCTAAATTCTAAAACCCCTTAAGTCCACTAACTAATTAGTAAGGATATAATAACCCTATTTAGTCTAATATACCCCTGTTTTTAGACAATTTTTTTCCCCATTTTTTCATCCATTTCAAAAATATCAATTTCAAAATTCTCTCCATCCCGAAAAAAACTCCCGATCCCGGAAAAAACTCACGATCCATTATAAAACCCCCCTCCCCTCCCCGGGTTAGAAACATGCTATAGTGGACCCTAGGCCAATTTTTTAAAAAAACTTCCTTGATTCAGCATATTGAAGACGACCGATTGATGAAATTCCGTTTGACCAAACAAAATAAAAAAGAAGACGACCGATTGATAATTCCCAACAGCAATGGTGAAGTTTTCATCAGCTCGATCACATGAAAATTTCAGCTAACTGATTTGAAAACAAATCAACCCGGCCCCAACCATCTGTCATCAAAATATCAAATCGATTTGAAACCTTTTCCCGGTTGAAACGTTTTTGGCCGGTTTAGACTAGGGTTCGATTACGGCATCTAATAATTTTCCCTAGTATATATGTACCAAGATATATATAACAATTATATATAGCTAATATTTGGTGTCTTGGTGTGGAGAATTGTGTATGCTCGACTTTAAGAAATGAGGAATACTGCCGAGCATCTCTCGTTCTACGCTGTGTATCATCATCTCCCTCGTTTGACTTGTATGGTTGCATGCCCTAATTGGAGTATTAAACTTGCACAAGTGGGCTTTTCTTCAAAAACAGATCTCTTTCGGGATTGGAGATTTCGTAAACGCTAGCTAGCAATTAGAGCTCTCGGGTATATATGTGTTTTCTTCTAAATTAGTACAAATTTACTAAACTATTTTATCAACACATGAGCTGTCGGCCTCCTGTCAACAATTAAACAATTTTGTGACCGTAATCATCCTTGACTGTGCTCCACCGAATCACCTCTCCAGCTTGCTTGACCGTAATCATCCTTGACTGTGCTCCACCGAATCATCTCTAGCTCCAGCTTGCATCTATGCCGATGTTTCTTTATTTCTTTCGTTTGATGGTCAGGTCGATCTCTCGATTAATTTATGCGCAGTTTGATTAATCTTTTTTTCAGTCTGGTCAAAGACGGATCATTCATGTTAAGATTAGAAAATTTATAAAAAAAAAAATTATTTTCATACAACTTGACCCCAATAATCAAACACCGGTCTTGTAGGGAGTATTCTATTCTTTAATTTAATGAACCGAAATATTCCTAATTGGGGCTGTGTTTCTTTGTTCTCTAATTTAATGACTATTGGTACAGGCACATACATATATCCACATTGTTTTGTGAGCAGAATTGGCCCCATATATAAATATGTACTTTTCCTGTTATTCACATAGCTAGGCTTAACCAGGATTTGGACATTCTTTCAGCTTCATATGTCATGTACATATATGTATGCGCGCCAATTTGAATCACATGCGTGTCGAACATATATATATACAATAAAGAGATTTGAGGAAAGTCACCTCTTCTTTTTTTTTTAAACAACGATCAGATAATCTAGTCAGTTCATGCACGTACGTACACCTCAACTAATTCTGGAGTCCAAAAGCTAATTAGTAACCTGAAAAACCCTCAAGTGGATCCAAGATTCGGAATGTTAGGCTTTCGTGAAATTCAAATGTGCGACTTCATAAAAAATAAACACTTATTTATTTTTATATGTCTACTTGACCCAACGACTCCGCCTTCCGCTTGGTCGAGGAAAGACTCTTTTGGTGTAAATGTAAGAGGAAAAGCTGAATATATATTCTCTCACAACAACTCTTAATGCTATATGACGTATTTGCAAATTAAATTGCAGTTGAACCTTCTTAATTTGTTTAACAAGATGATACGATATTGTTCACTCGGTTTCAGTTTATTACCAACAATCAAATTTGACTAAGGCCCCGTTCTGCTACAAGAACTAAGTACTTATTTTTCAAATAAATACTTGTTTTTAAATTAAAGATGATGTATTGTAAGAGAATGACCTGTCTCGTAAAGCCGGAAGGCCCTGTTTTTTTAAGAGAAATAAATACTTATTTTTAAATTAAATATTTATTTTTTGAATTAAATGTGATGTATTATAAGAGAATGACCTGTCTTGTAAAGTGAAAAATAATTACTTAAGATCTAGGCCTCGTTTGATAAATGTGTTAGATATGGTGGGATTTGTAAGGAGATTGGATTAAGGAGTGGAATTCGTAAAAAGATGGGATTAGGAATATCACGTTTGTCTCGCACACATAAGATAGGATTGGAATAATGAAGTTCTAACATTGCCCTTTTGGATATCAACGAAGAATTGATCGATGAAGGAAATATAGGCAAGGAGGTCATTTTCCAGCCAAAGCTTGGGAAAGGATTAGTAATACTTGGTAGGAGGTGGTATTGTTAATCCCATGAATTGGGAGGATTAATTGATAATCCCATGTCCATCCTAAAAGCATCCCATTTTGTGCAACCAAACAATGAGTTAGATGTCCCACAAGATTAGCAATCCTATTTCAACCTCTTACTCACTTATCAAACATGGCCTAAAAACTTGGTATTGTACGTACTGATGAATGAAAGTCCAAATATGAAAGACCAGGCTTGGACAGGTAATCAAAACCAAGTTGGTCTACATCTTAAACTTTGGGCTTCTGTAACGACCCTGATTTTTGGTCGTTAAAAATTTCGTTAAATATTTGAATTTTATTTGAATTTTCTTAATTTCCTTGAGATTTGTCAAAATTACGTTTTTGCCCTTCAAATTTGATTTCTTTGCGCTTTAGCCTGCTTAACAAGCCTAACTAGCTTTTAACCATCCGGTTGGAGAAATTAAGCTAGGAAGCTACCTAGTTACTTTTCCCTAACCGCAAATTGACCGTTTTGCCCTCGTGAGCCTTTTGAACCTTTTGAACCCTAGACTAAGAATTTAATATTCTTTTTCATTTAATTATTTTGGTTTTAATCTTTGTCCATTGGACAATAAATGTTAGGGAAATTATTATCCATTGGATAATAGAAACCCCATTTGTTTATATTAAATGTATATTTGGTTAAAGTACTAAGAATAGTAAAAAGTAACTTTTTGATTACTTTAAAGTACCTTTTTGGATTATTTTATTATATAATCTCCCTAGCAACTATTATCCATTGGATAATAAAAATTATGGTGGTTATTATCCATTGGGTAAAATGTTAAATCTTTCACCTAGTACATGGGTTAATTAATTTAATCATTTACTTTAAACCCATGTGGGGTAAGTACTATTATTTTTATTTTGTAAGTACCCTTTTATCTTATTTTATTGGGATTTTGATCTCCCTAGATCACATGAGTACATATGTATATATTAAATAAGTACTTGGATGACTTAGATATTGCCATGTGCCAATTCATTTGTTATTGGGAAAATCTTGCCCTTAAATCTTTTGATCTCAAAGTACCAAAAGTACTATATTTTACTTGTATTCTTGCATGTTATATATATATATGTATGTACTAGTACTAGAGAGGAGAGAGAACCGAGAGAGAGGGAGGAGAGAGAGGCCAGAGAGAGAGAGAGAGAGAGAGAGGGAGGAAGGAAGGAAGAAGGAAGGAAGGATTTGCTTGTACCTTCCATGATCTTGGTATATCTTTCTTCTTAGCTAAGTAATTAACTCTCCATTTATTTGAACCCTTAGATCTTGTACAATTCCCATCTCCACCATTCAATTGATTCAAGAATCTTGTACCAATATCTTTTTTGCCCACCAAGATCAAATCCTAGCCATGCAAGCCTAGGATTGCCTTTGATCTTCCAAGATTCATGCCAAGTGTCAAGATGAGACTTAGAGAGAGAGAGAGGAGAGGGCCAAGCTCTTGCCTATAAATAGAAGGCCATTCTCATGCTTTGAACTCATACCTCAAGCATTTGCTCTTCCTTCTCTCTAGAAACCATTTTCTGTTTTTCTGGGCAGCTTACTGTCCCGTCGGAAAGCCCCCATTTTCTCCTGCCTAGAGTAGTTTTTAGGATCAACTTCCTTCTGGAAAGTTGTAGAGCACTTCGAAACCTTGAAGTTAGACCCAAAAATCACCCCAATCGGTTAAGAAATGACCAAGATATTGGCATCCGAAGTTCAATAAAATTTCTGGATTTCCATTTCCTGACAGCTTACTGTCACTTCTTTCATCCCCATTTTTCCCCAACCTAAAGTCGTTTCTAGGATTAACTTTCTTCACGAAAGTTGTAGAGAATTTCTTGAGCTTCGTTCTAGACCCAAGAACGGCTCTATTCGGCCAAAGATTGATCGAGTTACTGCCATCCGAAGTTCGGTCCAGATTCGGGAGAAATTCCACCTAGCTTATTCGGCCCCGACTAGTTTCGGATCAAGGTAGTTTAATCTTACCCTTCTAACTCTAGTATCGTTTCAAAAACATATGTTCTTTTAAACTTTCCAAAAAGAAAGAAGATTGAATTTCAAAGAAAGATGAATTCACGTTTGAACGTAAGTATTTGTATTTTAAATTGCTTGTATTACTTGTGACGTTATGCTTTAAGCATTGATTCGAGCATGCTAAATATAGAGTTGGATGATCTTGTTGGATTACGATGAATGATGTTTACTTTTGTCCTACCACGGAGTCTTTGCATGTAACGAGACACGAGAACCGAGAAAGTAGAAACGTAACACCTAGGGTGTGGATAATGATAAGATGTGTTTTGAAACCACGATGTGGCCGGACTTGGTAGCCCGTCGTGTGGATTGTGAAAACCGCAACGTGGCCGGACTTGGTAGCCCGTTGTGTGAATGAAAACTCGTAATGTGGCCGGACTTGGTAGCCCATTGCGTGGATTGTGAAAACCACGAAGTGGCCGGACTTGGTAGCCCTTTGTGAAGATTGCCAATCGAGCCGGACGTGGTAGCCTTATTGGTAATATGGCTTGGTTTTCCGTGGAGAGGGGCCAATGCAAGTTTTGTGTGCCAATGGGAACCCGGTGCGGTGGAACCATTGTGAGGATACTCGGGAACCCGGAACGGCGGAACCGAGGTTGGGTGTGTATGGCTTGGTTATCCGCGGTATGGAGCCAATGCAAATGATTTTGAAAAAGGTTGATTTGTATATGGAAATGGAGACACGGTCTACGATGAGTTGCGTAGGAGAAATCGGGAAATTTTGGACACCAACGATAGACGATTTACGATGTATGATTGTTAGTGATGTTGTAATTGTTTACCGTCGTAAGGTTGGTTGGGTAAGGATTTCCTATTGAGCGTGGTAGCTCATGGTGTTGCCTTTTTGATGACCCTGACATATTATATTGGTGGCAACGCCGGTATAATGTGTCAGATCTCTTAGATGAACAGGGCGAGATGTATACCTTGGAGGCCTTCGGAGCTGAGGAGCTTGCCAGGAGGGAGAAGCCGGTGGAGCAGTAGTTAGGAGCCTAGTTTCTCCTTTGTTGAATACTTGTACCCTTTTGTAGTATTTATAATGTAATAAACTCTCTTTATTATGTAATAAATGCTTTTTTAACGTACCCTAATTTTTTGGGCGTTACAGCTTCACTCAATTTGAAAGAAGAGAAGACATACAAAACTTTCCCTCACCCCAGAGGAGGCGGATTCTCTGCAGTTGGACTGCAGACAGAGAGTTCATGCAAACCAATCTCAATAGTTTATCTTTGCATCCAACGGTCTAAATTTTATAAAACCTTTCCAGAAAAAAGTTATTTTAAAATCTCAACCTGTTAAAAATATCATTCGACGGTTCACAAGCCTAATTCTCTTGCAAATAACATACAAATCGAAAAATGGAAGTCCCATCCACTTGTAAAGCTCGACTTCTATGGAATTTTCATTGAACAATGTATGCATGTGGGTAAATCCATTTTCCTTTGATAAAAAGATGAGAAGAATAATATATCTTATACTAATAGGAGTCCTACTTTTCACAGTTCCAAGTGCTGTGCGGAAGCGACAAATAAATGCCAAACAAACGTAATCTAAGCGTTGTAAGCGAGAAGATCAACAATTTAACCACCGTCCGAACGGGAATGGGCCTCTGTCCGGACGGAAACATCGGCAACTTCATTCCTTTGATTGCTGGTGTGGTAATTAATCAATCCTTTGATTGATGATCGACCACCCGAATGCTCGTTTAGTCCATTCCAAAGGTTTCTGATTTTATCTCCAATGCTAAAGACTAGTGGAACATGAATTTGATCCAATTAAGATGTTATTATTGGGACTGCTACTAGCAGAATTGCTAATGTCTTAATCCCCAAATGGTCTAATGTACTCCAGGACACTCGGATCCCTGTTCGACTCTCTCGAGTTGTGTCAATCGTAATTTACGTTAAATCTGCTTCTAACTTCATTGCTAATTTCATCCCTTCCCCTATGATCGAGCTGGAAATGGATTTGAACTCTCAAGATTCTTCTAAACTAAAAGTTTTTTTTCTGCCTTTGCATGCATGGTAAACTTCTTACTAACCACTGATTCGTAATTTGGACCGGACAATGAGTCCCCATTCTAGTCTATCTGGAACGTGAAGATTTTAAACATCTCTTTTTCATTATCAAATGAGTGCTAATGTTTGGAATCGAATTCATCGTTTCCAGGGACCCCAAACCGAAGGTATGGAGGAATGGCGATCGAAGCTGGCTCTACAACAATATTCAACACTCCAATGCAAACTCGATCAGGGTGTTATTTTTACTCTCTGGAAACTTTGGTTAGCTAGAAATAGGAAAGTTTTTGATAATTAATGTTGTGATTAATCCTTATGAAATCTGCTATAGTAGCTTTTATTAGCTTTGCTAGCTTCTGGAATTGTGCAAGGTTTTACTTCGATTTTCTTGTGCCAATCCGAGAACTATGAGACTTGTTTCATGGACATTTTCCAGGTACTGGAAAGCTCAAGCTGAATACGGATGGTAGCAGCAAGGGTAACCCCGGTCCTGCTGGCTTTAATTTGGTGGTGTCTTTCGCGAGGAGCTAGTGAGGTCACTGGATACTTGGATTTCTGGGTCGCTTGGAGGATTGTATGAGTTTCGTGGCCGAGGTTTGTAGACGATTCCATTCGTTTTAAGATTTTGAATTTGAATTCATAAGTAATGAGTGTAGAAATAAATAAATTAATAATTAAAAATATAGGTAATGATTAGAAAGAGATATATAGAAAGAAAAATAAGAGTAATTATTGAAAGAAAATAGGATAATGATCAGAATCCAAAACCCCTAAATGAACGAAGTCGAAAAGGAGGCCATGGAAAGTGGATTCCGACTTGGCCACTGCGGTTTTGATATGGTTAAAGAAGATTGTCCAGAGCATTCTCCAGAATCTCCGCACAAGGTGTTGATCCAAGACTGTAGAGCCCACTAATCCACTATCAAGTGTACCTTGAAGCACACACCCCAGAAGGAAAACTAAGTTTTTTTTTTTTTTGACAAGTAAAAAAATTTTTATTCAGAAATTTTGACAAAAGATACATAAGGATAGAAGAATTCAACTAAGGGTTAGATAAAAAGAAAAAATTAGGACAAAGCCTAAACACACCCAAATAAGCTAGGCCCCAAAAAGTAGAACTCTAAAAGCATATGAGTCTGACCCATATCTCAAAGGGCTCGACCTAAAGGGCCAAGCCTAGGAGAACCACAGCCCACCCTACCCAGTACAACAACATCACAGCTGCACACCAGAAGGGGCGCCGTCAACAGCCACAACCACCCCTGCAACTAGACAAAACAAAGTTGCGGATCGGCTTGCAAACATGGGAGTAGGCCAAGAGAAAAAAATGGTGTCTCATATTATCCCACCGAAATGATACCATTCCGCTTTTAAAAGCGGCCAGGAGAGAAGAGGCTTTTCAGAGATTCTAGTTTGCTTTTTCTTCCCATTGTACAAAAACAAATTTTTTGTTCAAGTGATGTCATGCGGCCTCATAATTCCATTATAATTGATGATTGACACCTAGTCTTCTGTCAAGCACTCACAATCATCGTGCTCGTTCATGGCCATTTTCTTGAGCTTTCTATCCTCTTTGCTTTTTCCGACATAATGTTCACTAAATGGAGTACATGTACATCCTTTGATGTGTCTCTTTCCAAAATGACTGGACATACAATGATATAATATGGATTTTGAACAAAAACTTGTCTAAGTAAAAAATGGAAAAGTGCAAGGATTTGGCCAAGTAAGTATGAGAAAGTTATTAAGGTAGTGTTTGGGTGAGAGTTTAGTTTAATTTAGGTTTGGTAGTGGGTGGAGAAAGATATAAAGTAATGATTGAAAATATGCATAATGATTGGAAAGAGATAGAGAGAAATATGAAAAAATAATAATTGAAAAAATAGGATAATAATTGGAGAAAGAAGTAGGGTAATGATTGGAAACAAAACTAAATCTTTAACCAAACAAAGCCAGTGTTTGTTTCTATGTGAAGTCACATGCTCGAATCCCATGAATGTCAAACGTCTCAGACCTCGTCTATGAGTATGGTATCTACCGGAATGCACCAATGGTGCATAGACAAATGATCTAAACGGTTCATTAATTTAAAAATAATTTTTCGGATGGTCTTGTAAAAAATAAGCTCAGATCGAATAACTACAAGTGTTGATGGAATATTATACCAATTTTTTACTGTTAGTGCACTTCTTGTTTGTTCCCATAGGATTTGGAACATCCCAACACTT